>JAJQKJ010001060.1:0-46753 GCA_029574335.1 Rana kukunoris
AACCCCCACCCCCCAACCGGAGAGAGGCTGGCATCCGTCGTGACCACTATCCAATGGCAAGGCATGACTTCCCGGTCCGAAAGCGAGCACAGTCGTCAGCCACCACACCAGGGAGGACTTGACCAGTCGACTCATCTGAATCTGGTAATCCAGAGACGAAGGGAGCTTGTCCCATCGTGACAGAATTTCCTTCTGTAGCACCCGGGTGTGGAATTGGGCATACGGGACTGCCTCGAAAGAGGCCACCATCAGACCTAGAACCCTCATGCAGAATCGGAGATGACCACTACTGGGTTGCCAACCGCTGCACCGCAGATTGTAGTGTCTGAAGTTTCTCCGTTGGGAGGAAAATACCCTCCACCTTCGAGGAATCCAGGACTAGCCCCAGGTATTCCAGCCGCTGAGATGGTACTAACACCGACTTCTGGATATTCAGAAGCCAGCAGCGGAATTTCGTAGAGTACGACACGTGATGGACACATCCTCTTCCAACTCTAAGCTTGAGGAAGCTCTCAGGAGAAGGTCGTCCAGGTATCCTACGACAGCGATCCCACACTGCCTCAGCAGGGCTAGAATCGGAGCGAGCACCTTGCTGTAGACCTGTGGTGCCAAGCCGCGTGGTGCACCACAAATTGAAAGTGGTCCTCTCAATTGCATTACAATGCAGAAATCTCTGGTGCTTTTGTGTATATGGGGAACATGTAGGTATGCGTCCACGATGTCCCAAGGATGCCATAAAGTCCCCCTGATGGAGCGCTGCCACTACCGAGCGAATCGACTACATCCTAAATTTTTGCACTTTGACAAAACAATTGAGGGCCTTGAGGTCCAGGATTGGACGGACCCCTTCCTTCTTGGGAAACTACAAACAGATTGGAGTAAAACCCCTGAAACCGTTCCATTGAGGGAACCAGGCAGCAGAATCACTCCCCTGACCAGTAGATCCTGGACAGCCGCTGACAGATCCTTCCGGCGATCCAGAGGAAGCGGGAGGTTGGAAAGGAAAAAAAAAAAAAATCTGTTTGGTGGACAAGAGAAACTCTTGTACCCCGAGGAAACTACCTCGCAAACCCAACGGTCAGAAAGACCTCCACCGAGCCACAAATTTGCGAAGCTGCCCCCTCACCCAAGACACCGGCGGGAGCAGACCTTCATGTGGAAGCTGGTTTGTCCGCAGGCTTGCGGTACCAGGTGCGCTTCTGCCCTGCAGGGGAGTCTTAGCACCTTGAAAACTTTTTCCTGCTGCACGGGGCGGGCGAAAAAACACTGGGGGGTAGTAAAGGAGGGACTTGCTTACGGCAAAGGCTCCTTAACCTTCCAGACTGTGGGAGCAGTGTGCTCTTACCACCTTGTGGCATCCTTTAAGTTGTCATTCAGGGATGCCCCAAAAAGCTGTTCAAGCTTTAAAGGGTAAATCCACCAAGGCCTTCTTTGAGGACTGGTTCACAGACCAACACTTCAGCCACACAAGGCAACGGAGTACCACAGCGTAGGCGTAGGCGGAGAGGCCCTGGAGAGCAAGGGGAGGCGTATCCAGGGCCGACTCAGACAAACTAAGCCCTGAACCAACTGGTCAGCCAGATCCACACAGGTCTCAGAAGCATTCTGCGCCTCAGCTCCTGTAACAAGACCTTTGCCCGTTCGGTAAGTGTCTGTGGCGACACCAGAGGCCCGGCCAACCCAAAACCGGTCTCACTGCCGAACCCACTATGTGAAAATAGAGCCTCAGCTCTCCTATCTGCGGAGAGCCCCTTCCACAGGCAACGTGGTGGCTTTGCTCAGTCTGGACACAGGGGGGGGGGTCCACTGACGGAGGAAAGACCCACTTTTTTTTTTTAAAGTCCTCCTCAAAAGGATAACGGGCCCGCAAAACATTTTGGTACAGCAAAAACTTTCTGCAGCTTATCCCATTTGTAGCTGGCAGCTAGAACCTGTCCTAGGTAGCTAATATAACCTACATGTATATACAGCTCAACTTGCTAATAACCTAATGTAGAGCACGTGTGTTATACACAAAGGCAGAGTTATTCACAGTGAGTGATTTTATGCTTGGATGTCATATAACAGTTGTATGTTGTGTCACTCAGACAAAAGCAAAAGAAAAAATATGCCTTTAAGAGTAATTTGTATGTGCAGCAGTAGGTAGGCAATAACAGTTGAATTCATGCCAGAAAGCATAGAGTTAAGCTTTTGTGACTCATCAGAAGCCTTTGCCCAATCACAGCCAATCTCACATTGAGCAGAGTCTTGACCCATCACAGCCAGCTTTACAAACGCTCTGTCTGGGAGGTTTTTAATACTCCATGTGCTGCTAGCTTATTCCACCACAGAGACACAGCAGAACAGACACAAGGCCAAAGCAGTTTTATGGAAGCAACAGGGCAAAATAGGTGTTATATATATATATATATATATTATATATATATATATATATATAATGTTCTTATTGTAAATAGTGTGATTAGAACTGAATACTGATCTAGCTGTGGTGTTCAATTATAGTTCCACCACTCATCATACCATACCTCCACCGAACAACTAAGTGACCAAAACTAATTCAAAAACCAAAACCCCAACTAAGCTAACCCTGCAAACCAGTTATACCTTTCAGAGAAATCAGAATGCTTTATTAACAGAATACTGAAGAAATGTATCCACCATCTTATGTTAAAATGACAAGATTGAATATTTAAACCACCATTTTCTGTTATACTTTATTCATCACATGTGTTTGTACATGGACTGTCTGCTGCAAAGCAGCAGCATTATATATGAAGAGAAGTGAAGTTAAAGTTATTTTAAGCATTTGGTGTGCTCTTTAAACCTACTGCTTCCATAGAACGGCAATAGAGGAATTTTAGAGTAATAGACAGTCTCGTTGGACTGAAAAGTCAGAGATATCACAATTCTTCTAATGCCACAGCGCATGAGGCACTTCATAGTGCTGCGCCTGCCACACCATTCCCTGTACAACAATTTGTCCAGATATGGAACACAAGGAAACACTTTTGCAGTGCGGGGTGGCTTGTGGAACCCGAAAGGGACCGGCACATCTGATGCCTCCACCAAATCCTCATGTTTGAGTATCCCGCACCGCAGTGATAAGAGCTCCAATAAACGCTTTATCATGCGCCGACCCTGAAGCAGAGTCATCCTCACTGTCCGTGTGGGCCAAGCCTGCATCATCTGACATGACAGAACCAGACGCAATAGCAGGGTCTGGCTCTGTGTCAGAGCCATCCCTAGAAGCCAGAGCAGGAGAAGGTGCTTTTTACCCCCCCTCTGGCCACTTGTTGCTTCAATCCTGGCAAGAAACTCCTCAAGGACAGCCATCATAGCCTCTACAGAGGCGGCAGGGGCACTAAGGGTTAACTCAGGCAAGGTTGGGGGGTAGAAGCCTCTGGTTCAGACTCCATGTTGACCCACCGCTTATGCCTCCTTAGTACTGCAAGGCAGACACCCACCAGTCACCCTCCCGGCTGCAAAACAGAGCAGGGGACCCCCAGGGAACTCACCACCCGACCCGGTTGCAGTTAGCTGAAGCGCTGGCTTGGCTGTCCCTCAAGAAGAGATTTGCGGGCTTTTGCGGCGCTATTTCAGGCACTAGTGGCCAATACTTTTCCAAAATGGCCACCATATGCAGGAAAACAGCATGCGGGCCACAATTAAATTGCCGCCGACCTATGCAAACCGTGTCCGCGGCAAAATGGCGGCCATACAAGTGTTTAAAACAGTGACAGCAGAAAGACACAACAGCACATACAGCAACTCTCCCAACAAAAACAGCACCTCACAGCACACGGTCCCCGGTATTGACAGAAACCCCAGGAGGGGCCCCCCTTACGTGTGTGAGAGAGAGAGGGGCCACTACTTGCCCATCCTACGACAGTCTGAAGCATTCGACAGAACCAACGTCAGCTAAACGGCATGGCTGTCGGCCTGGCACACTGACAAAGCCATAGAGACCAGTTGTGTGCCCTGGAACATGTAGTTCCTGGCCACCCTGGAGCAATGGGCATGTTGTGGACGACCCAGAGCCGAGGGTCAGTGCACACTTAATGGCCGAGCATGGGGGACTACAAGGATCAAGATCCAGCCTGTCACCCAGTCGGCAGTTGATGTTAGATCTCAGGATCAAGAATGCAGGAACAAAATAGAAAGAAAAAAAAAAAAGTACATGGACTCCAGAAGGCCATGTCTACTCCTGACGCTAGGCACAATAAAAAACTGGAGCTGCCGAGTCAGGTACTCCTGGGCAAGACTCACATGGAGCAGACGACCCAGGGGGATGTCTGCTGATCCCTGTGGAGCAGGCAGACAAGTCTGTCCGCTCTGCCGAAACAGCCCACTGTTCCCTATGGGACGGTCGGATGGCAACGGACCGCCTGTCCCATTTCCATTGGATACAATCCAAATCGTGTTTTTAGCAGACTGGATTGGATGTAGGCGGTGTAAACAGACATGTCCATTTACAACAGCTTCTCCATAGAGAACAGTGGGTGGTCTGATTTGACCCACCTGAAAAACGGACAGGCAGACCCAAGTCAGTGTGCTTGTGTGAAAGGGGCCCAAGGCCTTGTTCACACAGGGCATACACAGCATACCATCTACACCATGGGTCTTCAAACTACGGCCCTCCAGTTGTTCAGGAACTACAATTCCCATCATGCCTAGTCATGTCTGCGAATGTCAGAGTTTTACAATGCCTCATGGGATGTGTTGTAGTTCCGCAACAGCTGGAGGGCCATAGTTTGAGGATCCCTGATCTACACGGATGTAAGATTAGGAACAGCAGCTATGCCTGTGCAGCCGTTTCATCCCAATTTACATCAATGAGATTGCCTGAATGAGGATGCACTTGTGCATCCCCTGTGCAGGTAAACATGGCCCTCCATGGGTGTACACTTCAGTATGCCACATGTGAATGATTTTGTGTATTTTTTTTAGTGAATAGCGATATGAACATTTGTGCAATTGCAGGGCCAAAAAAAAAAAAATTTTATTCTACAGGTCGTGCTTTTAGAAATTATCTAATTTAAAGGGTCTCTAAAAATTGGTTATTACAGCTTTGAATTTTTAAGAGTAAATTGTCATTTACAGTTTTGCGTACCATTTAACAAAAAGGTGAAATTTAGAAATTGTTTAATATTTACTCACAATTTTAACTTATATTTACTAGGAATTTTGAAAATGTTGCCATGTATGGATTCACTTAATGATTTGAATGCCTTTTTAACAAAAATATTGCTTTGGTAAACATTTGCACAAATACCATGGGGCCTTAAAAATTTAATTTTTTTATTCTACTAGTCCTAGGCTTTCAGAAAATATATGGTTTGGGAGTCTCACAAATTGACAGCTGCAAGTGAAAACCTCTAGATTTTTAGAGAAATCTGGGTACGTTAGATTTTCACCATTTTGCTAAAAGGCACAAGATTTAAATATTTTTCATTAACTGCATATAGATTAAGCTCAGTATCACTTTATTCTACTGACCATATCCTTTCAGAAAACGGTTTGGGAGGGGGGGGGGTCTATTACAAACTCTGAAAGCTACAAGTGATAAATAAAAAAAGCAAAGGAAGAAAATTGCAAAAACTGTCTGGCCATCTGAGTGTACAAAGTGGCAGCGAGAAAGGGTTAATTTATCAAGCTGTCCAAACTAGAAGTTAGAGAGTTTACTTACCACTAACAGGGGTACATACAATGGTCTTTTTTTTTATTAAAGACCTGGGACTTCCACATATTAACTGCTCACCACTGGACACAAGTATTGTAGATTTTTAAAAATTTGCATTTTTCCCATAGCAACTGTACTATAACTATAGCAAATACAAGGTTTTGAAATTAAAGCACAAACAATGCTCGTTTTTTTCACAAATTTTATTTGACAAGAGAAGGAGCAAGTTTTTGACTTGCTTTTTTAAAAGAAGGTGTTTGGTCTCTTGGTGGTAAAGCGAGGCTTGTGCTGGCGACGCAGAACCCTGTGTGGCAGAGGGAACTTGATCTTTGAGTCCTAAAAAATAAATAAAAAAAGTCAATTATGTGATTTGGTTTACATTACACAACTGCAATACAACCAAGCTTAAGCATCCCAGTCCAGCTAATCTCCATGTTATATCCCATAAGGGTAAACTGCCCAGTGCAACATATCTACTAGGAAGAAAGCATTGCACTGCTGCAGACTGAACAGATTTTAAAAGTTTGAAATATTTTGTAAGTAAATGGGCACAAATAAGTCTTGGAGAATAAAGCGTCAAAGTTTAACTTGCACATAATCACTAGGACAGTCTTGTATTGTAAGGCCTTGTTTACACAGTGCTTTTTAATCCATGAGGGGCCATGTTTTCTGGGCATGGGATGAAGAGATTGTGTGCATCCGATGCTGTCAATTGGGATGCAGTGGCTACACAAACACAGCCGCTGCTCCCAGTGACTTTGGTGCAGCTGAATTGCCCTGAACACAGCATAGGTACACCCCATTGCCAGTAAAAATATGGCCCCGCATGAGGCATAGGTTAAAAAAACGCCATGCATTAGCGAAGCCTTACTTGCCCATGCTTTCTATACATGTACTAATTCAACTTCACTTCAAATGGTCAACTCAAAAAACACTTACCTTTGCTGCCATTACTTTTTAAAGCAACTATAGCTAAAAAGTTTTTTAATTAAAGCTGTACCTAGACAGAACACTATCCAAGCCACCAAATACTGCACTGAACACCTATGCAGAAACATTTCCAAGTGTGTAGATCTGTCGAGTCACACACAGCAGTGTTCCTTGACTAACTGCGTCCTGGAAGGAAATGGGGGTTGGCAGGAGGAGCAAACAAGGACTGCGGGGGACACAGCAGTCCTTTCTGCACAGAATTAGGCCATCAATTCCCTCTTTATCAGGAGGGACAAAAGTATAATATTTACATTTGTCTTACAAGTAGTGTTTCATAGTGTTCAGTTTAGGGACAGTCTCAATCTTAGCTTTGTTCATGCAGGACAAAGCAACAGGGTTGCTGTAATGTCTGCCCCCTAGCGTCATATTCTTTCCTACACTCCCTTGCTGCCAAAAGCAATGCAGATTCCTAATTGTATATGGAGGTGCATGCAATTCCCTTTCCACTTGGAACAATGTTTAGAGCATTCCAAAAACCTAACTAGAGCTTACATGCTTGTTTTTCTTGCCCTTGTTGGCTAAAAACTAGCGATATAAATGCAAAAGGAAAAGCATGTGCTCCTAGTGGACCATGCTTTAAACCACTCCATAGCCCATCAGCCAAACAGGTTTTTTTATCAAGGCCACAACAAGCTCCAAAACATGCTGTAGCAACTAGTGATTTCCCATGTATAGACAGACTTGTGTAAAAAGCTCTCCCAAATGTTTGCATAGAAACTAGTGTTCACCCATGACGGGTGTATACAATATCTTGCTTTCCTGCTGTACGGACAGTAGATCTTCCATAGTCTTTACAATTACACAAGGGTCCTACTTACATGGAACTGCTTGATGGCAGGTCTGCGACACTTGTTAGCAGGAATCACCTCGACCTTCATGATCTGAATAGCATGGGCACGAGCACGATGGCGTGCACCCATGTCACGGTCTAGAGAAAAAGAGTGAGTGACACTTATAAATTGTGAGCTTTTCATTTTGCTAAACACATGAAAATTACAATGCAAAATGTGAAGGTCCACTAAAGAACATTTTAAACATCAAGACTTGACAACCCTATACAAAACATGTGCCATTACCAAGCACCCCTAAAACTGACAGTAGTAGTTCATATCACCAATCTGGGCAAAAAGCTCAGAAAACACTCTTGGACACCTGCTTTGTTGCTCTTAATAGACTGTTCAACATGTGGATTCCCAACTCTGGGTAAACCCATTACATTAGTCTATATGCCAAAATCTTGTACCCTGCACCTCATTTTCACCTTTCCTTAACAGCATAGACTGACAGCTGAGTGCAGCCAAATGGGAAATGTAGATTACATGCTCTTGGCACACCAAAGTACCTTGCTATTAAAATGTAGTATCTGTCACACACTATTCAAAGTTGCAAACAATACAAACTAAGATAAAGCGCAAGTGCCCAAAAATTTCTCCACACATACATTACCAGAGGCCAGTCAAAAGAAAGGCATTACAGGCTTATGAAATGCTACTTGCTTACTCTTAAATATGGATGAGCAGACTTCATGGCAAGTTAGCACTGTACCCGAGTGGTCTGAACTGAATCAGACCACTGAAGCAGGAGGAAAGTTATTCCTGCAGTGTGCTTAAACTTCAATTAGCAAGCTGTAGAGTTTTGGGCCCTGCCGAGACACCTCAGAATAAATTATACTGTCCAGCAGAGGTGTCTGAGTAAACACTGCCTATAGAGAATTCTTGGTATGCAAAATAGTGCCTGAATCAATTATAATAATTAGCATTCAGTTGAGTTTTTTTTTTTATTTCTCATGACAGTTGTGTTTTCTCCCATACATTGTGTAGCAATACAAAAAACCTCACGAATGCCATTTTAGGGCAACATTTCATTTTGAGGTGCTGCGACTGCAGAAATGGTCTATATGTAAAATAAAATCCTAAAGTAACTGACAATTCGCAACAAAATTACAAGTGTAGGACCTTTAGTTTCACTTTCATGGGCACATCAGCTCCAGAAAGGCGACAAAGTCCTGTTGCTGTGTGCACACCAGACAAGATTACACAGAATAATAATCTTTGGGTTTTGTGTGCACCCGACATTCTGTGCCAACAAAGTCATGTTCAATCAATTACCTTCCCTGCACAACATTACTAAGCTTGTAATTTTTTTTATAAAGCAGAATTAGACTTGAGGAAGAAAAATAAAATACCCTGCCACACACAGTTGACTATATAGCATGTAAACACTGCCTGTGGAGAATTCTTGGTATGCAAAATAGTGCCTGAATCAATTTGACAGTATTATAGTAATTAGCATGTAGTTGAGTTTTTATTTCTAATGACAGATGTGTTTTCTCCCATACATCTTGTAGCAATACAAAAAAAAAAAAACTCACGGATGCCATTTTAGGGCAACATTTCATTTTGAGGTGCTGCGACAGCAGAAATGGTCTATATGTAAAAAAAAAAAAAAATCCTAAAGTAACTACTTACAGCACTGTGTGACAGCTGCAGCTGTAGTCAAGTCTCTATACTCTCTGTACATGTTGTGTGTTCCACTACGGGAGTCATAGCGTAGCCAGATGCCAAAGTTCTTCACTTTCAGTGGAGATTTCTCAAAAACCTGGAAATATAGTTATGAAAAAAATAAATAAATTTACAATATAAAAAAAAAAAAGCACACAACACATCAATCTCTGTGCATAAGTTTAATTAAAGTTACATCACCAAATTGTTTATTTTCTTGTAAATTGTCAGAGGAAAGGGGTTTAACTAGACTACACAAGAGACTAACCCATTTAAAACAAAGTCCAGGGTGTAGCCCTATTACTACTGAAAAGACCAGCTTGCTGAAGAGTCTTGCATTTAATACCCGAGTATAACCAGTGCCTGGTCTATCGACCCCCACATCTCTGCCCTGTAGAGACATAGGGAGTGGCCACTATACGAAACGGCTGCATAGCAAGGATCAGGCCATTTAACTCTCCTGAAAGTGCAGGATGCATAAGAATTTACAGCAAGCTCATCTCTTGTGCAGTTTTTAATATCCAACATGTGCAAGTTGTAACCAAAATAGAGTAGCTGAAAGCAGCATTAAAAAATACTAGTCATGATAAAAGAAAATGAGTCTATGGCAGCATTAACTCCACCTAAACGTGACAATTCGCAACAAAATCACAAGTGTAGGACCTTCAGTTTCACTTTCATGGGCACATCAGCTCCAGAAAGGCGACAAAGTCATGTTGCTGTGTGCACACCAGACAAGATTATTACACAGAATAATAATCTTTGGGTTTTGTGTGCACCCGACATTCTATGCCAACAAATTCATGTTCAATTACCTTCCCTGCACAACATCACCAAGCTTGTCATTTTTTATAAAGCAGAATTAGGCCTCTTTCACACGTGCAGATAGAATGGTCCTTTTTGCTGCGGATTTTTTATTTTTCTACCGCAGCTGAAAGCACACAATGCTTTCCGGTGGCCCCATACACACTGCGTTTAGCTGCGGTTTCATTACATGCGTTTTAGTGCAGATAGAAAAAAAAGGTTTGACTGCGTCCAGGAGGGATTTTGCGCAGCCATCTGCACATAACTGCAGGTAATCGCAGTGCATTGTGTCAGCTGCGGATAGCAGCGTGAACAAAATAAAAACGGTTGCTATGGGGATGACAATGGCCAACCGCAGCTGCATGTAAACGCAGCTAATCGCAGTGTACAAATGCAGCCGATCGCTGTGCCTGGAGTCTTGAATTTCAAAAGAAAGAAACATGCTTTTAACTGCCACAGAACAGCCGTCCGTGTGAAAGGCACCTTAGACTTGAAGAAAAATAAAAAACCCCGCCACACACAGTTCTTGACTATATAGCATGTCAGATGACTTACTTGTCCGCAATACACAATCTCTCCAGATGCCTTCTTCATCTTTTTCAGTTGAGAGACAAAGTACCAAAAACGAGACTTTGCAACAACATGGTTGGGTGCGAATATTCGCATACGGTAAAGAGGTGGAACAGGTGCCTTGACAGTAGGCAGACTGCGTCCGATGACCTTGTACTCCCTTAGCTACAAAAGGAAAAAAAAAAAAACATTAAAAGTGTTATATTTTAATTTCTATGGTTACTGGAAAAGTTACAACTTTCATTCAGTTGTAACAAAATCTGAGACCTTAGAACTATTAGATTTATACACAAATAGTAGAAAAATTTAGTTCCGACAGAAAAGATTATATTTCATGGTTACATGGCTCTCACAACCTAGTTGGTCATGTGCTTTACAAGAGAATCCAGTCAAAGTACAATATAATCTGAAGAAAACGTAAAAGCCACCCCCCCCCCCCCCCCCCCCAGAAGGCGCTAAAACACCCTGCTGTAAAAAAAAACTAAAAAAAAAAAAACTGAGCAGGCAGACCTATTGCAAAAAAATAAACCGGTCCTTTAAGGCCTGAGGGCGGAAGCAATGCTTGATGTCACTCTGGTCCTCCAAAGGCATAGAGTCGAGTGAGGGCCATCTTACCCTCACTCCACTTCCTGCCTACCCATCCCAATAGTTTCTGCCACCGTTAATCTTTCTGGCAAGTGGCAGAAACTAGGGGGGCCTTTCCCACTGCCCATAAAAGTGATCATGTGGTGAATGCACTGCTGGAATCACTTTATTGTATACAGAACTGCCAAAACACCCTGCCCATTGAATAGGAAGTGCAGCACAACGGGTGCTTTTAACCCCTTCTTCGGCCGCTAGCAGGGGTCAAAAGCACCCAGTTAGCGGTTGAAAAGCACTGCTAAAATGAACGGCCCAGTGTAAAAGTAGCCTTAGTGGTAGTTCCACATTTTTATGTTACACAATTTTATTCAAGAGTCTAGGGCAGCGATGGCGAACCTTGGCACCCAAGATGTTTTGGAACTACATTTCCCATGATGCTCATACAGTCGTGCAACTACACTGCAGACTGAGCATCATGGGAAATGCAATTCCAAAACTGAAAATATATGTTTTGGGGTTTATACAATCTTCAGGCCTAAAAGTATTTGCGCATGGCTCTGGTAGTGAAAGGGTTAAAGTAGGGTTGTCCCGATGCCTCTTTTTTAGGACCGAGTACAAGTACCGATACTTTTTTTTATGTACTCGCCGATTCCGAATACCGATACTTTTTTTTAAATGCAGCAATGCGCCCCAAATGCAGCCTTGTGTCCCCCCCATATGCAGCCATGTCTCCCCCCAAATGCAGCCATAACTCCCCCCCTCATATGCAGTCATGTCTCCCCCCCCATATGAAGCCATGTCTCCCCCTCATATGCAGTCATGACTCCCCCCCAAATGCAGCCATGTCTCCCCCCCAAATGCAGCCATGTCTGCCCCCCATATGAAGCCATGTCTCCCCCTCATATGCAGTCCCCCCCCATATGCAGCCATGTCTCCCCCCAAATGCAGCCATAACTCCCCCCTCATATGCAGTCATGTCTCCCCCCATATGAAGCCATGTCTCCCCCTCATATGCAGTCCCCCCCCATATGCAGCCATGTCTCCCCCCAAATGCAGCCATAATTCCCCCTCATATGCAGTCATGTCTGCCCCCCATATGAAGCCATGTCTCCCCCATCATATGCAGTTATGTCTCCCCCGCCGTCTAGTTGTTCGGCGCTCAGCAGAACATAACAGCTTTCATTTTAATAGCTGCTGTTCCCTGCCGCGCGTCGTCATGGCCCCTCCCCCTTGTCCGGGCACTTTGATAGACAGATCACCTGTCCAATCCTGGGAAAAGCGCCCGACAAGGGGGGGGGCCATGACGACGCGCGGCAGGGAACAGCAGCTATTCAAATGAAACTGTTATGTTCCCTGGCTTAAGCGCCGAACAGCTAGACGGCGGCGGCAGCGGCAGCGGCAGCAGAAGCAGCTCTCCAATGATCCAGTGTGATTTTATACATACCTGGGGACTGCTCTGCTCTCCGCTTTCTTCTTTGCTTCCTCTCCGCCTCCTCTCCGCCTCCAGTCCGCCTTCCTCGCTGCCCCCTCAGTCTCCTCTGCGATCGGTTCCCGCCCCCTTTCCGCCCACTCTCTGCCCTCTCTCCGCCCCCACTCCGAAAAAAAAAAAAAAAAAGTATCCGGATTAGGCATCGGCGGTATTTGCGGGAGTACAAGTACTCCCGCAAATACTCGGTATCGGACCCGATACCGATACTAGTATCGGTACAACCCTAGGTTAAAGGCTTAGAAGCTTTGTCATCAAGGAGCCAAATAACTCCACAGTAAAATGCCAAGATGCAAGATCTAAAAAAAAAATGCCAGATCATGCAATGTAGTCAAACTAAACCAGAATTGCCTTGAATGAAATGGTTATTTCAGAAGGTGCCAAAAGCCACTGACATTTTTCCCCCATTCACACAGTGTAGTCAGATGAAACATACCTTTCAACCAAGATACAACAACTTTTTAATTCTAACCCTAGGTTCACATTGGAGCAATTTGTTATGCAATTCGAGAGATCAAATCGCATGACAAGTCGCAGCCTATTGGCGGCAATGGCACTGTTCCAATTGGCGCGACACCGATTTGCAAAAGTAGTTCCTGCACTACTTTTGCAGATTTTAGGTGCGACTTCAATAGACATCTATGTATGAAGCCACACATGTCTATCAAGAAGCAGCTGAAATTGTGCTACATCAAGTGATCTAGCGCAATTTCAAAGTAGCATCAGTGTGAATCAGGGAGGGCTACAACTGGCCTGATCAGCAGCTAAACTATGCGTTTAAAGCATCTCTACTTTCAAGCCCCTGCCATAGAAAGGCTAGGGCTCATTCAAACCACAATTTCAGCATTCTATATGCATTTTTGCATACATGATTACATGCGTTTTCAATGCGTTCTAATGAATGTTCCTTTTTAGACATTTGAAAAAAATCTTAAAGTGGAGTTCCAGCCAAAAATGGAACTTCTGCTTATAGTGCAGGTGACCCCCTGACATGCCACATTTGGCATGTCATTTTTTGGGGGAGGAGAGGGTACCGTTTTTATGGGCACCCAGCTGCCAGGTCCTTCCCTGGCTCTGGAAGAAAGTTCACCTCTTCATACTTTCTCTGTGCAATCTTCAGGGACAAGTCACAGGTTCCAGAAGATTTCCTGGTCATTCACAGAGCGCATGTGCAGCGTAAACCCGGCTGTGAAGCCACAACTGGGCACCCAGTTAGAATGCCGGCGCCTGGGAGAGGAGCGAGGCTTTGCATCGCTGGACAGGCGAGTGCGAATATTAAAAAAGTCCGTAGATAAATTTTTTGTAGCTGCTGACTTTAAGCCCTGGTTCACACTGGTGCATTTTGACATGTCAAATCTGCAGCATTTGCTGGCAATGGCTCCATCCTAATCAGCGCGACACTGCACCGATTTCAAGAAGTAGTTTCTATACTACTTTTTGCAATTTCGGGCCACGATTTACATCTGTGCAGAAACCCGCACAGATGTCTAATCTCGGCCGAAATCAGGACTGACAAGCGGGAGTAAAATTGTGCGAGTTCAGCTGAACTCACACGGCTTCATTCCCACAGCCCAGTGTAAACCTGGGCTTAATGGGTGGAACTCCACTTTAAAATGTTTAAGGCAAAAATATTAAAACACTGCCAGGCATATCACACTAAGGCTTTTCTAAAATCAAGGCATGCAAATACCTTTTTTAGGGTGATCTTCAGGGCATTTACAAGACTCGTGGCAACTTTACAGTTCCGATACATGGCTTCCACAGGAGGGGCCAAGATCTCCCTCTGACGTCCACCGGGGAGGTCACTTGGACGCTCAGTCCCTCCCGCAGAAGCCCTGTCTCAGGGATGTAAAGCGTCCACTAGTCACATGACCGGCCTGAAGAGAGTTTTTAAAATGGCAGGATCAGAGGTTCCTTTAGTGGTTTCTTCCATCAGCCAGTACATCACCGTGCCATGTAGACTGGATGAAACAGCTGCATAGCAAGGATCAGGATTTAACTCTCCAGAAAGTGCAATATGTTTCTCGCTTGTGCAGTGGCACAATTTTTTTTTTTTTTAAATAGCCAACATAGTGCCCATGTGCATGTTGTAACCAATAGAGTAGCTTATCAACTGAGTGGATCTCTGGTATGACAATGTTCACTGAAACTTTGAGGAGCATTAAAATACCAGTCAAGATAAAAGAAAAACATGTATGACAGCATTAACTCCACCTAAAAGTGATAACTTACAACAAAAATGAATTACAAGTGTAGGACCTTCAGTTTCACTTCCATGGGCACATCAGCTCCAGAAAGGCGACAAAGTCCTGTTGCTGTGTGCACACCAGACAAGATTATTACACAGAATAATAATCTTTGGGTTTTGTGTGCACCCGACATTCTATGCCAACAAAGTCATGATCAATTACCTTCACTGCACAACACCAAACTAATCTTTAGAAAGCAGAATTTGATTTTTGAATTGTCACTGTAAAAAAAAATTCCCCTGCCTGCTATCTTTTTCAGCATTGTAAACCGACCTGCACATGCCTTGCTCAGTTTACAGTACTGCCAATCAAGAGGCTTGAAAACTGGCATGTAGACTATGCCAGCACCGGACTATTGGATAGGCAAGTATGGAGACTTTTGTACCACTTTCCAATCTTAGGACATTTAAAGTATAATAAAGGACTTTTACAGAAATGGGTCTTCATGATTCAGCCAATTTAGAAAGTTGCAGCTGCACTCCCTAGGCCTGATGGAGGCTCAAGCCATTAGAAACACCAAACCATTGCGCGGTAAACAAGTAAAAAAGGTGTGTGGCCGTTTAACCCTTTCTCTCCCATGTACACTGTATGGACCCGACAGTTTTTACACACTCCCAGAATGCAGCCACCAGGATTGTGTGTATAAAGAACCAGTCAGAAAAAAAAACACCACATGGGGGACTGCATGTCCCCTATGTGATGAAAAAAATGTAAGTACAACATTTTTTTGGGCAACTAAAAAATTCAAGTTACACCCAAAGCAGATGGCTTGTTCATCTGCTCCGGTTATGCAGAGGACACAGCCCACTCTCCTGTATGGGCGGTCAGATGTAAACAGACCGCCTTGTCTGTTTACACCCAATGGCCATTAGATCCGCTAAGAAAGAAAGTTTCCACTCCAGGTGGATTGTGTTAGGATGATCAGTACTGTCTCAGGAGATTAAGGGTGCCGACAATGCACAAGGCAACAAATGGAAAAAGAAAATATGGACAGCGGCACTCCAAAAAACCTTGATGGTTATCTATATTTAAAAAAGAAAAAATGCACTACAAGCCACAGCACACAACATGGGAGTAAAACAGCCAACGCATGTCGCACTATAAATCCGCTAGGCTAGACAGATGAGGAACAAAAATTCCCGTCCATCTGTTTTTAGCAGATAGGACTGAATGTCCACTGACACCCGCTGCTCCATAGAGGGTCCCATTGGTTTTAAAAAAAAAAAAGTTTACCCGATTAAGGCCCCTTTCACATGGGAGGACCAAAGGGGTTGTAAAGGTAAACCCCCCCCCCCCCCCCCAAATAGCTTTCTTTACCTTAGTGCAGTCCTTCACTTACCTCATCGTTCCATTTTGCTTTTAAATGTCCTTATTTCTTCTGACCAACTACACACAGTAATGCAAGGCTTTCTACCTGTGTGAGGGGAGGTGTGGAAAAAGCCTCTTGAGAGGGAGAGCAGGAGTGTCAGGACGCCCACTAACACACAGCTTCTTCCTCTGCAAAGGGGGGAGCAGGCAAGTCAGGATGCTCTCTACTTTGCAGAGAAAGGAGTTGTGTGTTAGTGGGTGTCCTGACACTCCTGCTCGCCCCTCCCCCTCAAGAGGCTTTCTCCACACCAGAAAGAAAGCCTTGCATTACTGTGTGAAGTTACAGACAGAAGAACAGGATTGCGGATTTCTCAGAAGAAATCAGGACATTTAAAAGCAAAATCGAAGGATGAGGTAAGTGAAGGAGGACTGCACTAAGGTAAAGGAAGCTATTTAGGGGGAAAAAAAATGTTTATCTTTACAACCCCTTTAAGCCTAGTACACGGGCCTCACGTGTGAAAGGGGCCTTAAGCCTAGCACACAGGCCTTCAATAAAAACCGGCCAACATTTGGCCTGTGTTTACTGCAACTGGCCAGCTTCTGTTGGATGAACATGCTGGAAAACCAGCAGCCGACCCGTCTCCCAATCAGTGCTCTGGCAAGGGGCGCCCTCGTCAGAATACAACAGCTGAACAGGAGAGATCATTGTGCCAACATCAGATTGTCAGTACAGCAGCTTCAATCTGACCAGTCAGTTTTTGCTTCAACCTACTGGGTTGAAAGAAAACCACCTAGTAGTGTGTACTAGGCTTTAGTGTGGCTACATTCACTCCAATGTATCTCCGGAGTGCACTGTAGCCACCGTTGGGACAGCAGCATGGTCAACACATGCAAGAGAGCAATGCTAGGAAGATTGGTAGATTTAGGCTCGGTTCACACATATGCAATGCGAGAACCAGAGGGCCAATTGTAGCCCACGTTTCGGTTTAATGTGGCCCCCCTGGTAGTTTGAATAATAATATATATATATATATATATATATATATATATATATATATATATATATATATATATATATATATATATATATAGCCACAAAAGATGTATACTGTATTTATCAGCGCTGCCTCAGAGTGGACAGGACAAGCGCTGTCAGAACTCTGTTTACTCGGCGGCATCTGTAATAGGAACTCCTGGGCTGCCTTTTGACAACTGTTCTATCATAGGAGGTGGAACTTTGTAAAAAAAAAAAAAAAAAAAAGACCACCAATTAAACAGGAGATTCTCCTCTATGTAATCTGGCGATCATCCCAAACCCCTCTCTGTCCCCCCTGAGGCTGCAGATTGGCAATCAGGCAGCACTTATGGCAATGGTAAGGCTGCAGATGCGCACCGATTAGGCTTAGCTTTTTTTGCTTCACAGTTCTTTAAGTGAAGTTGTGTTATACGCCATAGCCAATCTACACGCCCATCCTTAGTCCTGAGCGGCGCTCAGGGATTCATTGGGGTCACAAAAGAGAATATATCTCTCCCTCTCAAAATAATACGCCCAGTCTCATCTCTTCACCACACACAGCCACAAGAGAATACTTGTTGGGCGATGTATTAGTGCTCGAAAGAACACAGACTGAATAGACTAAATTTTTATGGTTCACAGAATGTCAGGCAAAATGGTCGGCCATCACGCATGTTCACTTCATTAAATCTGGCCCTCTTTGAAAAAAGTTTGGACACCCCTGCAGTACGGGTTCCAACCTCGCATGTCACCCGCCAGCAATTCACACTGCCCTATGCGAACAGCTACATGTGTCAATCGAAAGTTAATGACACCCCCAGATCTGTTCACATCACAAACTGTCAAATGGTGCAGGAATCGGTTCACATGAAACACCCATGCGATCCGAGTGCGGACCAAAAAAAGGGTCCTGCACCATTTTGGTGCGAATGTGATGCAAATTCAGCCAAACAGTTTGTATGGCTTTATTTGCATCGCAAAGAAGTTGCATGTGATCTGCACAGCAGTGCAAATCGCATGCAATGTCTGGCATCACACAAGTGTCCTTAGATGGACATAACATATGTGATTAATAATTTACTGCAAACTCCAGCTTACACTTACAGAAATGTTTCATTTGAGAATGAAATTTTAAAGAATATATACACATACACACATATATACACACACACACCTGTCAGCTGAAAAGTTTGCCTCTACCAGTTTTGCTGGATAGTTTGGTCTGTTAAAGGGCCTCAGAAAAAACAAAGACTACAGGCCAAAATGCAAGCTGTGGATGGCCCTCTCCTATCCGATGTCCTTCGGTAAAAGGAATCGGTTGGAAAATGTGCGGCTGAACACTTACATCTGATCAGACCGTGTCAGGTATTCTAAAAAGGAGAGAGAAGTAAGGCGGCAGCCATTGTAAATGTCATGCTAACCCAGACTATATTCTTAAAGCGACAAATGTGGTTCCAATGCCAGATACCACCTCGTTTTCAGAGATTTATAAAAGGAGAAGGTGGCTAAATACTCTATAAACCGATAGGACTTTAGCTAGAGCACATGGTAGGCGCACACGTGTAGGCTGAGCACCTCACACTCCCCATAGAAGTCTTGGTCGCCCTCAGGCCTCTCATTCCCGCACATCCCCGGCCTGGAGTCTACAGCTCCCTCACACCATACCGCTTTATCAGGGGGTCACACAATGTGAACAAAGCACACACAATTTCTCCCAGCATAGCCCATCTCCCTCCTGCCCCCAGTCATGGCCGCATGGCTGAACTAGAAGCCGCCATGATGTAGGCCGCGAGTATAACCAGCTCCTTCCGAGGCCATAAAGCACCGGCAGGCGTCACGGAGCGACACTGCCGCTCTCTGAGGGCCCCTGGAGCACATCCCGGCTTTCTCCCCTCCCGTCTAGCCCCTCTGGGCCACTCTACACCGACAATCCTTACAGTGCCGGACGCCTTCATGCTGCCTCGATCCCTGCCGCCGAGCGAAAGGAAGTGGAGAGGCCTGCGCTGCCGTACGTCACCCTACACGTCTCCGCCTATTGGCCGCCACAGAGTTTCGAGTGTTCATTGGACGAGCTACTAGTTGGTCATCCTCTTCCTGCTACACGCTAATAATCTAAAAGCTTGGTTTATAATATATATGTGTTATCTGTGGTTGGAACTCACCGGCAGGGATGGATGAGCTGGAGATTCGTCCAATGTCTTCTCTTTCCAAAAACGTTTTTTATTGGTGTAGCAGAGACATGTTAGTACTGGGTGTCCTCTTAAAGGGGAGGTTCCCCTAAAAAGAAACTTTTAACATTGCCTGTCTCTTCTTAATAACATTTAGAATCGGCTGGTAGTTTAAAAAAAAAACGTCCGTACATACCATTTTCGGCATGTAGTCTCACCGCCGCTTCCGGGTCTGGTGGCCGGGGATGGGCGTGCCTACTTGATTGACAGGCATCCGATCGACGCATACAGCGCGTCACGAGATGCCGAAAGAAGCCGAACGTTGGTGCGGCTCTATACGGTGCATGCGCACCAACGTTCGGCTTCTTTCGGCATCTCGTGACGCGCTGTATGCGTCGATCGGATGCCTGTCAATCAAGTAGGCACGCCCATCCCCGGCCACCAGACCCGGAAGCGGCGGTGAGACTACATGCCGAAAATGGTATGTACGGACGTTTTTTTTTTTAAACTACCAGCCGATTCTACATGTTATTAAGAAGAGACAGGCAATGTTAAAAGTTTCTTTTTAGGGGAACCTCCCCTTTAACCCTCGTACACACGATCGGATTTTCCGACCAAAATTGTGCGATGACAGGCTGTTGTCGGAAAATCTGACCGTTTGTATGCTCTATCAGACAATTGTTGTCGGATTTTCCGCCAACAAATGTGGGATAGCATGCTTTAACATTTTCCGACAACAAATGGGTGTTGTCGGCAGAGCTTTTTTTCTCAGAAAATAGGTACAGGAACTCAACCACGACCCCGTTCAGATTTCACGAACAGTAGAAGGGTCTTAAAGGGACATTAAATACCAGAATTGCATTACATACAGAGTGCAGAGTTCAGTGTTTACAAGTGATTGTAGTGAGCAGGCACCAAAGGGTCTGAGCCAGAGGTGGTTCAAATCGTTCCTCGGATCAAGAGTCACGGATCAGATCATTTTTCGGATCAGCAAAAAATAAATAAAAAATCTCCCCCACTGTAATATCCACATCTCCCTCCCCCACTGTAATATCCACCCCCCCCCCCCCACTGCAGTGCCGTCACTAGGGTTGGTGTCACCTGTTGCAAAAAATAATAATGGTGTAGTCCCACGCTCAGTACAGACACCCCAGTAGTACCCCCCCCTCAGTGCACCCCCCAGTAGTAAAGACAGTGACCCGACCAGTAGTACAGGCACACAGTATCCCCCCAGTAGTACAGGCACACAGTGACCCCCCTAGTAGTACAGGCACACAGTGACCCCCCCAGTAGTACAGGCACACAGTGACCCCCCCAGTAGTACAGGCACACAGTGACCCCCCAGTAATACAGGCACACAGTGACCCCCTCAGTAGTACAGGCACACAGTGACCCCCCCCCCCGTAGTACAGGCACACAGTGACCCCCCCCCCCCAGTAGTACAGGCACACAGTGACCTCCCCAGTAGTACAGGCACACATTGACCCCCCCAGTAGTACAGGCACACAGTGACCCCCCCAGTAGTACAGGCACACAGTGACCCCCCCCCCCCGTAGTACAGGCACACAGTGACCCCCCAGTAGTACAGGCACACAGTGACCCCCCCAGTAGTACAGGCACACAGTGACCCCCCCCCCCCCCCCGTAGTACAGGCACACAGTGACCCCCCCCCCCCAGTAGTACAGGCACACAGTGACCTCCCCAGTAGTACAGGCACACATTGACCCCCCCAGTAGTACAGGCAGACAGTGACCCCCCCCCCCATAGTACAGGCAGACAGTGACCCCCAGTAGTAGAGGCAGACAGTGACCCCTCCAGTAGTACAGGCAGACAGTGACCCCCCAGTAGTACAGGCAGACAGTGACCCCCCCCCCCCCCGTGCAGACCTCAGACAGCAGCGTGTGTGTCCCTCGAGCGCGGGCCCCTCCTCCCTCTGTGGGTGTAAACAGAGAGGAGGGCCGCCGCCGGGTGTACCAAGATGGCCGCAGCTCCGGAGCTAGCCCGAAGCCGCGGCCTTCCCTAATGCTATGGCCGCGGCGGTAATCCGCGGATTGCATAGCGTGCTGATCCGAAGGGGGTGACCCGTTCAGGTCACGGATCAACGGTGATCCGTTGCACCCCTAGTTTGTATGCAAACCAAGTTCATGGCCAAACGCACTTCGGACAAAAGTGCTACGCTTTGTCCTCGAAAAATCCAGTTGTGTGTACCAGACCTTAGGGTTGCAATGGATTGGTCATTCATTGGGGTTGTTTTTGGCCTGGATACTGTGGATGGGCACTTAGTGTGGAATACTGGGAGGCCCAGGAATGTAAACCTAGATGTGACACCGGAAGATGGAGGTCACATCATTAGTAAAGTTCAATAAGAACAAAGGTCCAACTGTTTCAATGTGTCTATGTGTGTCACTACCAACTTCCATATTCCCATCAACTTTCATATTCCTATATATCTACCAACTTCCATATTCCCTCCAACTTCCATAGCCCTGTATTCCCACCAACTTCCATATCCCTACCAACTTCCATATTCCTGTATTCCCACCAACTTCCATATCCCTACCAACTTCTATATTCTAGTATTGCCACCAACTTCCATATTACTGTATTCCTACCAACTTTCATATCCCTGTATTGCCACCAACTTCCATATCCCTACCAACTTCCATATTCTAGTATTGCCACCAACTTCAATATCCATGTATTCCCACCAACTTTCATATCCCTACCAACTTCCATATTCTAGTATTACCACCAACTTCCAAATCCCTGTATTCCCACCAACTTTTATATCCATCCCAACTTCCATAGCCCTGTATTCCCACCAACTTCCATATCCCTCCCAACTTCCATATCCTTGTGTATTCCCACCAACTTCCATATTCCTGTATTCCCGCCAACTTCTATATCTCTGTGTCCCTACCAACTTCCATATCACTACCAACTTCAATATCCCTTTGTCCCTACCAACTTCAATATCACTACCAACTTCCATATCCCCTTGTCCTTACCAACTTCCAAATCCCTGTATTCCCACCAACTTCCATATCCTTGTATCTCTACCAACTTTTGTATCCCTGTATTCCCACCAACTTCTATATCCCTGTATCGCTACTAATTTCAATATCCTTGTATCCCTACCAACTTCCATATCCCTATTACCAACAACTTCCATATCCCTGTATTACAACCAACTTCCATATCCCTACCAACTTCCATATCCTTGTATTCCCACCAACTTCCATATCCCTACCAACTTCCATATCCCTGTTTTTCCACCAACTTCCATATCCCTGTATATCCACCAACTTCCATATTCCTACAAACTTCCATATCCTCTTGTCCTTACCAACTTCCATATACCTGTATCCCACCAGCTTTCATATACCTGTATCCCCACGACTTCGATTTCCCCTTCTCCTTACCAACTTCCATATCCCTGTATCCCCACCAACTTCCAGGCACACAGTGACCCCCCTAGTAGTACAGGCACACAGTGACCCCCCCAGTAGTACAGGCACACAGTGACCCCCCAGTAGTACAGGCACACAGTGACCCCCCCAGTAGTACAGGCACACAGTGACCCCCCCAGTAGTACAGGCACACAGTGACCCCCCCCCCCCCGTTGTACAGGCACACAGTGACCTCCCCAGTAGTACAGGCACACATTGACCCCCCCCAGTAGTACAGGCAGACAGTGCCCCCCCCCAGTAGTACAGACAGTGACCCCCAGTAGTAGAGGCAGACAGTGACCCCTCCAGTAGTACAGGCAGACAGTGACCCCCCAGTAGTACAGGCAGACAGTGACCTCCCCGTGCAGACCTCAGACAGCGGCGTGTGTGTCCCTCGAGCGCGGGCGCCTCCTCCTCTGTGGGTGTAAACAGAGAGGAGGGCCGCCGCCGGGTGTACCAAGATGCCCGCAGCTCCGGAGCTAGGCCGAAGCCGCGGCCTTCCCTAATGCTATGGCCGCGGCGGCAATCTGCAGATTGCATAGTGTGCTGATTCGAAGGGGGTGACCCGTTCAGGTCACGGATCAACGGTGATCCGTTGCACCCCTAGTTTGTATGCAAAACAAGTTCATGGCCAAACGCACTTAGGACAAAAGTGCTACGCTTTGTCCTCGAAAAATCCAGTTGTGTGTACCAGACCTTAGGGTTGCAATGGATTGGTCATTCATTGGGGCTGTTTTTGGCCTGGATACTGTGGATGGGCACTTAGTGTGGAATACTGGGAGGCCCAGGAATGTAAACCTAGATGTGACACCGCAAGATGGAGGTCACATCATTAGTAAAGTTCAATAAGAACAAAGGTCCAACTGTTTCAATGTGTCTATGTGTGTCACTACCAACTTCCATATTCCCATCAACTTTCATATTCCTATATACCTACCAACTTCCATATTCCCTCCAACTTCCATAGCCCTGTATTCCCACCAACTTCCATATCCCTACCAACTTCCATATTCCTGTATTCCCACCAACTTCCATATCCCTACCAACTTCTATATTCTAGTATTGCCACCAACTTCCATATTCCTGTATTCCTACCAACTTTCATATCCCTGTATTGCCACCAACTTCCATATCCCTACCAACTTCCATATTCTAGTATTGTCACCAACTTCAATATCCATGTATTCCCACCAACTTTCATATCCCTACCAACTTCCATATTCTAGTATTACCACCAACTTCCAAATCCCTGTATTCCCACCAACTTTCATATCCATCCCAACTTCCATAGCCCTGTATTCCCACCAACTTCCATATCCCTCCCAACTTCCATATCCTTGTGTATTCCCACCAACTTCCATATTCCTGTATTCCCGCCAAATTCTATATCTCTGTGTCCCTACCAACTTCCATATCACTACCAACTTCAATATCCCTTTGTCCCTACCAACTTCAATATCACTACCAACTTCCATATCCCCTTGTCCTTACCAACTTCCAAATCCCTGTATTCCCACCAACTTCCATATCCTTGTATCTCTACCAACTTTTGTATCCCTGTATTCCCACCAACTTCTATATCCCTGTATCGCTACTAATTTCAATATCCTTGTATCCCTACCAACTTCCATATCCCTATTACCAACAACTTCCATATCAGTGTATTACAACCAACTTCCATATCCCTACCAACTTCCATATCCCTGTTTTTCCACCAACTTCCATATCCCTGTATATCCACCAACTTCCATATTCCTACAAACTTCCATATCCTCTTGTCCTTACCAACTTCCATATACCTGTATCCCACCAGCTTTCATATACCTGTATCCCCACGACTTCGATTTCCCCTTCTCCTTACCAACTTCCATATCCCTGTATCCCCACCAACTTCCAGGCACACAGTGACCCCCCTAGTAGTACAGGCACACAGTGACCCCCCCAGTAGTACAGGCACACAGTGACCCCCCAGTAGTACAGGCACACAGTGACCCCCCCAGTAGTACAGGCACACAGTGACCCCCCCAGTAGTACAGGCACACAGTGACCCCCCCCCCCCCTTGTACAGGCACACAGTGACCTCCCCAGTAGTACAGGCACACATTGACCCCCCCCAGTAGTACAGGCAGACAGTGCCCCCCCCCAGTAGTACAGACAGTGACCCCCAGTAGTAGAGGCAGACAGTGACCCCTCCAGTAGTACAGGCAGACAGTGACCCCCCAGTAGTACAGGCAGACAGTGACCTCCCCGTGCAGACCTCAGACAGCGGCGTGTGTGTCCCTCGAGCGCGGGCGCCTCCTCCTCTGTGGGTGTAAACAGAGAGGAGGGCCGCCGCCGGGTGTACCAAGATGCCCGCAGCTCCGGAGCTAGGCCGAAGCCGCGGCCTTCCCTAATGCTATGGCCGCGGCGGCAATCTGCAGATTGCATAGCGTGCTGATCCGAAGGGGGTGACCCGTTCAGGTCACGGATCAACGGTGATCCGTTGCACCCCTAGTTTATATGCAAAACAAGTTCATGGCCAAACGCACTTAGGACAAAAGTGCTACGCTTTGTCCTCGAAAAATCCAGTTGTGTGTACCAGACCTTAGGGTTGCAATGGATTGGTCATTCATTGGGGTTGTTTTTGGCCTGGATACTGTGGATGGGCACTTAGTGTGGAATACTGGGAGGCCCAGGAATGTAAGCCTAGATGTGACACCGGAAGATGGAGGTCACATCATTAGTAAAGTTCAATAAGAACAAAGGTCCAACTGTTTCAATGTGTCTATGTGTGTCACTACCAACTTCCATATTCCCATCAACTTTCATATTCCTATATACCTACCAACTTCCATATTCCCTCCAACTTCCATAGCCCTGTATTCCCACCAACTTCCATATCCCTACCAACTTCCATATTCCTGTATTCCCACCAACTTCCATATCCCTACCAACTTCTATATTCTAGTATTGCCACCAACTTCCATATTCCTGTATTCCTACCAACTTTCATATCCCTGTATTGCCACCAACTTCCATATCCCTACCAACTTCCATATTCTAGTATTGTCACCAACTTCAATATCCATGTATTCCCACCAACTTTCATATCCCTACCAACTTCCATATTCTAGTATTACCACCAACTTCCAAATCCCTGTATTCCCACCAACTTTCATATCCATCCCAACTTCCATAGCCCTGTATTCCCACCAACTTCCATATCCCTCCCAACTTCCATATCCTTGTGTATTCCCACCAACTTCCATATTCCTGTATTCCCGCCAAATTCTATATCTCTGTGTCCCTACCAACTTCCATATCACTACCAACTTCAATATCCCTTTGTCCCTACCAACTTCAATATCACTACCAACTTCCATATCCCCCTGTCCTTACCAACTTCCAAATCCCTGTATTCCCACCAACTTCCATATCCTTGTATCTCTACCAACTTTTGTATCCCTGTATTCCCACCAACTTCTATATCCCTGTATCGCTACTAATTTCAATATCCTTGTATCCCTACCAACTTCCATATCCCTATTACCAACAACTTCCATATCCCTGTATTACAACCAACTTCCATATCCCTACCAACTTCCATATCCTTGTATTCCCACCAACTTCCATATCCCTACCAACTTCCATATCCCTGTTTTTCAACCAACTTCCATATCCCTGTATATCCACCAACTTCCATATTCCTACAAACTTCCATATCCTCTTGTCCTTACCAACTTCAATATACCTGTATCCCACCAGCTTTCATATACCTGTATCCCCACGACTTCGATTTCCCCTTCTCCTTACCAACTTCCATATCCCTGTATCCCCACCAACTTTCAGGCACACAGTGACCCCCCTAGTAGTACAGGCACACAGTGACCCCCCCAGTAGTACAGGCACAAAGTGAGTACAGGCACAAAGTGACCCCCCAGTAGTACAGGCACACAGTGACCCCCCCAGTAGTACAGGCACACAGTGACCCCCCCAGTAGTACAGGCACACAGTGACCCCCCCCCCCGTTGTACAGGCACACAGTGACCCCCCCCCCCCAGTAGTACAGGCACACAGTGACCCCCCCCCCCCAGTAGTACAGGCACACATTGACCCCCCCCCCAGTAGTACAGGCAGACAGTGCCCCCCCCCAGTAGTACAGGCAGACAGTGACCCCCAGTAGTAGAGGCAGACAGTGACCCCTCCAGTAGTACAGGCAGACAGTGACCCCCCAGTAGTACAGGCAGACAGTGACCTCCTCGTGCAGACCTCAGACAGCGGCGTGTGTGTCCCTCAAGCGCGGGCGCCTCCTCCTCTGTGGGTGTAAACAGAGAGGAGGGCCGCCGCCGGGTGTACCAAGATGCCCGCAGCTCCGGAGCTAGGCCGAAGCCGCGGCCTTCCCTAATGCTATGGCCGCGGCGGCAATCTGCAGATTGCATAGCGTGCTGATCCGAAGGGGGTCACGGATCAACGGTGATCCGTTGCACCCCTAGTTTGTATGCAAAACAAGTTCATGGCCAAACGCACTTCGGACAAAAGTGCTACGCTTTGTCCTCGAAAAATCCAGTTGTGTGTACCAGACCTTAGGGTTGCAATGGATTGGTCATTCATTGGGGCTGTTTTTGGCCTGGATACTGTGGATGGGCACTTAGTGTGGAATACTGGGAGGCCCAGGAATGTAAACCTAGATGTGACACCGGAAGATGGAGGTCACATCATTAGTAAAGTTCAATAAGAACAAAGGTCCAACTGTTTCAATGTGTCTATGTGTGTCACTACCAACTTCCATATTCCCATCAACTTTCATATTCCTATATACCTACCAACTTCCATATTCCCTCCAACTTCCATAGCCCTGTATTCCCACCAACTTCCATATCCCTACCAACTTCCATATTCCTGTATTCCCACCAACTTCCATATCCCTACCAACTTCTATATTCTAGTATTGCCACCAACTTCCATATTCCTGTATTCCTACCAACTTTCATTTCCCTGTATTGCCACCAACTTCCATATCCCTACCAACTTCCATATTCTAGTATTGCCACCAACTTCAATATCCATGTATTCCCACCAACTTTCATATCCCTACCAACTTCCATATTCTAGTATTACCACCAACTTCCAAATCCCTGTATTCCCACCAACTTTCATATCCATCCCAACTTCCATAGCCCTGTATTCCCACCAACTTCCATATCCCTCCCAACTTCCATATCCTTGTGTATTCCCACCAACTTCCATATTCCCACCAACTTCCATATTCCTGTATTCCCGCCAACTTCTATATCTCTGTGTCCCTACCAACTTCCATATCACTACCAACTTCAATATCCCTTTGTCCCTACCAACTTCAATATCACTACCAACTTCCATATCCCCTTGTCCTTACCAACTTCCAAATCCCTGTATTCCCACCACCATATCCTTGTATCTCTACCAACTTTTGCATCCCTGTATTCCCACCAACTTCTATATCCCTGTATCGCTACTAATTTCAATATCCTTGTATCCCTACCAACTTCCATATCCCTATTACCAACAACTTCCATATCCCTGTATTACAACCAACTTTCATATCCCTACCAACTTCCATATCCTTGTATTCCCACCAACTTCCATATCCCTACCAACTTCCATATCCCTGTTTTTCCACCAACTTCCATATCCCTGTATATCCACCAACTTCCATATTCCTACAAACTTCCATATCCTCTTGTCCTTACCAACTTCCATATACCTGTATCCCACCAGCTTTCATATACCTGTATCCCCACGACTTCGATTTCCCCTTCTCCTTACCAACTTCCATATCCCTGTATCCCCACCAACTTCCATATCCCTGTATTCCCACCAACTTTCATATCCCTACCAACTTCAATATCCCTGTATCCCCACCAACTTCCATATCCATGTATCCCCACCAACTTCCATATCCCTTCCAACTATCCTAGTATTGCCACCAACTTCCATATCCCTGTCTTTCCACCAACTTCCATATCCATACCAACTTCCATATCCTTGTATTCCCACCAAATTCCATATCCCTACCAACTTCCATATCCCTGTATTCCCACCAACTTCCATATCCCTCCCAACTTCCATATCTTTGTATTCCCACCGACTTGCATCTCTACCAACTTCCATATCCCTGTATTCCCACCATCTTCCATATCCCTGTATTCCCACCAACTTCCATATCCTTGTATTATCACCACATTCCATATCCCTACCAACTTCCATATCCCTACCAACTTCCATATCCCTGTATTTCCACCAACTTCCATATCCCTGTATTCCCACCTACTTCCATATTCCTACCAACTTCCATATCCTCTTGTCCTTACCAACTTCCATATCCATGTATCCCCACCAACTTCCATTTCCCCCTGTCCTTACCAACTTCCATATCCCTGTATTTCTACCAACTTCCATATCCCTACCAACTTCCATATCCCTGTATTCGCACCAACTTCCATATCCTTGCATCTCTACCAACTTCCATATCCCTGTATTCCCACCATCTTACATATCCCTTTATTCCCACCAACTTCCATATCCCTGTATTACCACCCACTTCCACATCCTTGTATTACCACCACATTCCATATACCTACCAACTTCCATATCCCTACCAACTTCCATATCCCTGTATTTCCACCAACTTCCATATCCCTGTATTCCCACCTACTTCCATATTCCTACCAACTTCCATATACTTTTGTCCTTACCAACATCCATATCCATGTATCCCCACCAACTTCCATTTCCCCCTGTCCATACCAACTTCCATATCCCTGTATCCCCACCAACTTCCATATCCCTGTATTCCCACCAACTTTCATATCCCTGTATCCCCACCAACTTCCATATCCATGTATCCCCACCAACTTCCATATCCCTACCAACTTCAATATTCCCACCAATTTCTATATCCTTGTATCCCCATCAACTTTCATATCCCTACCAACTTCCATATCCCTGTATCCCCACCAACTTCCATATCCCTGTATCCCCACCAACCTCCATATGCTTGTATCCCCACCAACTTCCATATCCCTACCGACTTCCATATCCCTGTATTCCCACCAACTTCCATATCTCTGTGCCCCTACCAACTTCAATGTCATACCAACTTCTATATTACTGTGTCCCTACCAAATTTCATATCACTACCAACTTCTATATCCATATGTCCCTACCAACTTCCATATCACTACCAACTTCCATATCCTCTTGTCCTTACCAACTTCCATATACCTCTATCCCACCAACTTCCATATTCTCTTGTCCTTACCAACTTCCATATACCTTTATCCCACCAACTTCCATATCCCTGTTTCCCCACCAACTTTCATATCCCTGTATCCCCACCAACTTTCATATCCCTGTATCCCCACTGTCATGGACCATGAAATACTGAAATCCTAATTCATGTATTACAGAAGATTTAATTCTGAACCCTATCTAAAGCCTTTCTATTATCAGGTGTAAATGACTTCTGCCCTGTCTCAATTCTCCAGACGGCTCCATTGTTCTGTGGCTGGCTATTGTGTACATTGATTGACCCCCTGGGGCTTTTGTCTGAACACACATCACAGGCCTGGCCACACATATTCAGGCTATTCAAGCATTGGGACCAATCTCTGCGGAGACATTTTCAAGTCCTCATTTGCATGGTTTAGGAGGACCAGAATGGAGACTGCATACTTTACAATGGACCAATAGGAAAGCGGTTGTTGGGGGCGGGATGTTCCAAATCCTGTATAAAGTGTGCTGTGTACTTTCAATAAAGTGTGTCCTGTTACATTCAGCATTAAGCCATGGCTCATGTGTGGACTATTCAGCGATTCCAGGGATATTCCTAGTCGGGGAATATTGGGTGATTTCTTTTATGGGAGAAGAAGGGAATGCTTGACGGGGATATGTTCTACTACCGTCACAACTGGTTGGCAGCAGCGGGATTTTCCCTTCTACTTTCCTTTACACCAGGATTCCAAGCAGACACTGGGAACAGTGAATGGAAGACTGATACACCCTGCTTAAAAGAAATACACGGAAAGGACTACTGGAAGTTTGTGGAAGGATTGCTAGCAACAAAACCGAGTGTGTCATCATAGCAGAATAAATGGAGCTAGACCAGGAGAACTCGGTTGCAGCAACGCCAGCAGTACAGAAGATGGGGACACCAGTGATTCAGGAGGAGGAATCACCAGCTAACAAGCTAATAAGAGAGAAATTAGCATGGTTCGGTCCGAACCCAACGGCGGATGTGGTGCTGAAAGTGATGACCCTAGTAGCGGAGGAGGCTAAACAAATAAGAAACGCAGAGCTACAGTTAAAACTGGCAGCAGTCCAACAAGCAGCCGCACATTCTCCAAACAGTGAGTACAGCACAGCAGACACAAGGAAGATTCCGTTTAGAGCTTTTAAAGCTTTTGATGAGAAAGAACGAGAGCGGCAACATGAGCTGAGAATTGCAGAAATACGACGATCGGTCTGTGGACCAGTTTCAGCAGATATATTCGATCGTGTGTACGCGGCCTAATACAGCGATCAGAAAACCGATCGCTTAGTGACACTGGCAATAGGGGGTGAACGGGTTAACTAGGGAAGTGATCAAGGGGTTAAACCTTCATAAGGGGGGGGTACGGGGCTACCCTGGACCTTACACTAACTGCCTGTCACTATAACTGTCACTCTGACACTAAATGCAGTGATCAGTAAATATATGATCACTGCAATCAGTGACACTGTGACAGGGGGCTGGGGGGGGGGGGGGGGGTGATCGGAAGGTGTTAAGTGTGCCTACTGTATGTGTACTGGTGTCAGTGTGCTGTTGGTGCGACTTACTGTGATGTCTTCTCTCCTCACGTCGGATCAAAAATACCGCCGAGAGGAGAGCTGACATCACTTCCTCTGCCAGTGTTTACATTACACAGGCAGAGGAAGTGCAGGACGGAGGCTCTGCGGATTCACTGGGGGCGATCACGAGGGGGCGGACAAAAACGAACAGCCGCCCCCTCATCCCGGATCGCTCCCAGAGGTAAGACGCCCGCCGCATGTAGCGGGGGGGGGGGGTCCCGATCGGACCCCTGACCCGCAAGAAGGCAGGGACGTACATGTACGCCCATCTGCCTGTACGTGCCATTCTGTGAACGTACATATACATGCGGCGAGCGTTAAGTGGTTAAATAGCCTTGCAGAAATGTAATTTTTGAATGTGTGCGCTGCAATCTATTTTGTTTTTATATCAGCAACATCTTGAATGTAAATGCATTTTTAGAGCATGCCCCCCAAGTCTGTTGTTTTTCTCCTGACACCTAACTGTTGAGTCTACAGCAGGGGTCTCCAAACTGTGGCCCTGGGGCTGGATGCAGCCCTTTGCTTGCCTTTATCTGGTCCTTTGGGCACTATTCCATCCACTGATACCAACAATGGGGAATCATTTGTGTTGCTGAAACCACCAATGGGGCATTATTCATCCAACTGACACTATCAAAAGGGTACAATTTCTTCTATTGGCACCAACAATAGAGCACTAGTCCTCCCACTGACACCAAAGATATGATATTGTATACTCCCACTGGACATTTTCTACTCCCAATGGCCCTAGTCTGGCCCTCCTGAAGTCTGAAGGACAGTAAACTGGCCCTTTGTTTAGAAAGTTTGGAGAACCCTGGTCAGGCATCACTGATAGACTTGTATATTCTGAATATATCCCCTCTTAAAGCGGTCTTTTGATCGCTGGCCACTGTCATCTGTGTGTCGTCTGCATAGACGTGCAAGCGGAGGTTGTGATTAGGCAGTTCTTAGGCAGGTTATATTCCTTTTGGAGGTCAGCCAGCCGAGCACTGGTATTACCAGTTTCCTGACCTGCTTCAGGACATCATGTAAGCCCGGGTACCTGCCCAAGAACAGCTGCACCACCAAGTTAAGGACGTGAGCAAAACAGGGCACGTGGGTCAGTTGTCCCTGTCGGAGGGCGGAGAGGAGGTTGGTGCCATTGTCGCAAACCACCATTCCTGGCTTAATCTGGCATCAACCACCTCTGAGCCTGCCCCTGCAGAGCTGACAGAACCTCTGCCAAGTGTGGCTCCTGTCCCCCAAGCAGACCAGCTCAAGCACGGCATGGCATCCTTTTGCCTTCATACCTGCGTAGCTCCTTGAACGCATACGGAGCCCAGCTGGTTCAGAGGACAAATCAGCACAGGAAGAGGCCACGGAGGAAAAAGAGGAGGATGTGGAGGAGAGAGGTGTTTTACATTCACCAGTAGTAGCATTTTGAAGGCGTGGTGGCGGAACAACCTCCAACACTACTGTACCTTGTCCTGCATCCTTCCCAGCTGCCAGCAGAGTCACCCAATGCGCCGTGAAAGATAGGTAACGCCCTGTCCATGCCTGCTGGACCATGAGTCACCGGTAATATGCACCTTATCGCTGACTGCCCTGTCCAGCGAGGCATGGGCATTGCCTTCCACATGCCGGTAGAGAGACAGAATCGCCTTTCGTGAGAAAAAGTGGCGTTTAGGAACCTGCCACTGAGGTACCGTACATTCCACAAACTCACGGAAGGGGGCAGAGTCTACCAACTGAAAAGGCAGCAGTTGAAGTGCTAGCAATTTAGCTAAGTTAGCATTCAACCGCTGGGCATGTGGATGGCTAGGAGCAAACCTCTTTCGGTGCTGCAGCAGCTGGGGCAGGGAAATTTGATAGTAGATTGCCCACAAATAATTGGCTGTGACACACCTAATTCTACACCTTCAGTCCTATCAGTGCAGGCTTCAGAGAGGACTGAAGGTATAGTGGGGTTGGAGATCCCAGCTGATGAGGAGCAAGGAGAGGTCCAGTTTGTTCTTTGGTGTGGGTCTTTGAGGTACGCTTGCCAACGAACTGCATGGCAGGTCGACATATGTCTGGTCAAGCATGTGGTGCCCAAGCGGGTGATGTTTTGGCCACGTGAGATACGCTTGCGAAATATGTTGCAAATAGCAGCAGTGCAATCTGATGCACTCGTCTCAAAAAAGGCCCAAACCAAATAACTTTTGGAATAACGCAGAAAGACAGCAGCGTCCTGCACATGCGGATCTCTGCAGTGTGATGCAGTCGGTGTGCTGCCCTTAAGCTGGCCCCTGTAGGGCATCCTGCCTCGTTGGAGATGTACCCCTTTCTCCTCCTCTCTCCTATCAGGCGGCACCCACGTGGAGTCAGGGACCTCATCACCCCCTCCCTCCTCATCACTGTAGCAAACCTGGCAGTATGCTGCAGCTGGGGGAACATGACTGCCAGATTGCTCTCCTTCTTGGGCACCCCCTCTCTCTGGGCTCACGTTACTGCCTTCCTCCAACTGGGTACCATCATCGGAGCCTTCAAAACGCTGCGCATCCTCCTGCAGCATGTACCCAACACTGTGGTCAAACAGTTCGGGGGTCTCCTCAGGAGGACATGGTGGGGCTAGGGAAGGAGTGACTGATGACATTGAGGACATGGTGGGGCTCCTTGTTGTCCTTCCAGACATTCTAATGGCATGCAGGGAGATGTAGCTGCACAAATACTGACACTACTTGCAGATCCCTGCCTGTGTTATTAGTATAACACCAGCAATTTTATTCATGTAGCTTTAGGTGCACACTGTGCAGAGAACACAGTACACCAAGTGAAAATACTTGCAGTTCCCTGCCTGTGGTATTAGTATGAGAACACCAGCAATTGTATTCATGTATATTTAGGTGCACACTGTGCATAGGACACAGTACACCAAGTGAAAATACTTGCAAATCCCTGCCTGTGGTATAATTATGAGAATACCAGCAATTATATTCACGTAGCTTTAGGTGCACACTGTGCAGAGAACACAGTACACCAAGTGAAAATACTTGCAGATCCCTGCCTGTGGTATTAATATGAGAACACCAGCAATTGTATTCACGTATATTTAGGTGCACACTGTGCAGAGGACACAGTTCACCAAGTGAAAATACTTGCAAATCCCTGCCTGTGGTATTAGTATGAGAACACCAGCAATTGTATTCATGTAGCTTTAGGAGCACACTGTGGAAAGGACAATAAAACTGAATACTGTATATCCCTTCCTGTATTTGTATGGGAACAGTAGATGTATTCAGGTAAGCTTTAGGTGCACACTGTGCAAAGGACAATAAAACTGAATACTGTATGTCTCTGTCTGTATTTGTATGAGAACACCAGCAATTGTTTTCAGGTAAGCTTTAGGTGCACACTGTGCAAATGACACTAAGTGAAAATACTGCAGCTAGCACAATCACCTGCCTGCCTGTCAGTATATTAGGAAGAGCATACAGGAACGGATCTAGCTAAACTCAATACAGTTTATAAATACAGGGAGTGCAGAATTATTAGGCAAGTTGTATTTTTGAGGATTAATTTTATTATTGAACAACAACCATGTTCTCAATGAACCAAAAAACTCATTAATATCAAAGCTGAATATTTTTGGAAGTAGTTTTTAGTTTGTTTTTAGTTTTAGCTATTTTAGGGGGATATCTGTGTGTGCAGGTGACTATTACTGTGCATAATTATTAGGCAACTTAACAAAAAACAAATATATACCCATTTTAATTATTTATTTTTACCAGTGAAACCAATATAACATCTCAACATTCACAAATATACATTTCTGACATTCAAAAACAAAACAAAAAACAAATCAGTGACCAATATAGCCACCTTTCTTTGCAAGGACACTCATGCAGCCTGCCATCCATGGATTCTGTCAGTGTTTTGATCTGTTCACCATCAACATTGCGTGCAGCAGCAACCACAGCCTCCCAGACACTGTTCAGAGAGGTGTACTGTTTTCCCTCCTTGTAAATCTCACATTTGATGATGGACCACAGGTTCTCAATGGGGTTCAGATCAGGTGAACAAGGAGGCCATGTCATTAGTTTTTCTTCTTTTATACCCTTTCTTGCCAGCCACGCTGTGGAGTACTTGGACGCGTGTGATGGAGCATTGTCCTGCATGAAAATCATGTTTTTCTTGAAGGATGCAGACTTCTTCCTGTACCACTGCTTGAAGAAGGTGTCTTCCAGAAACTGGCAGTAGGACTGGGAGTTGAGCTTGACTCCATCCTCAACCCCAAAAGGCCCCACAAGCTCATCTTTGATGATACCAGCCCAAACCAGTACTCCACCTCCACCTTGCTGGCGTCTGAGTCGGACTGGAGCTCTCTGCCCTTTACCAATCCAGCCACGGGCCCATCCATCTGGCCCATCAAGACTCACTCTCATTTCATCAGTCCATAAAACCTTAGAAAAATCAGTCTTGAGATATTTCTTGGCCTAGTCTTGACGTTTCAGCTTGTGTGTCTTGTTCAGTGGTGGTCGTCTTCCAGCCTTTCTTACCTTGGCCATGTCTCTGAGTATTGCACACCTTGTGCTTTTGGGCACTCCAGTGATGTTGCAGCTCTGAAATATGGCCAAACTGGTGGCAAGTGGCATCTTGGCAGCTGCACGCTTGACTTTTCTCAGTTCATGGGCAGTTATTTTGCGCCTTGGTTTTTCCACACGCTTCTTGCGACCCTGTTGACTATTTTGAATGAAACGCTTGATTGTTCGATGATCACGCTTCAGAAGCTTTGCAATTTTAAGAGTGCTGCATCCCTCTGCAAGATATCTCACTATTTTTGACTTTTCTGAGCCTGTCAAGTCCTTCTTTTGACCCATTTTGCCAAAGGAAAGGAAGTTGACCAATAATTATGCACACCTGATATAGGGTGTTGATGTCATTAGACCACACCCCTTCTCATTACAGAGATGCACATCACCTAATATGCTTAATTGGTAGTAGGCTTTCGAGCCTATACCGCTTGGAGTAAGACAACATGCATAAAGAGGATGATGTGGTCAAAATACTCATTTGCCTAATAATTCTGCACTCCCTGTATATATACAACACCTGGGATGCATATATATCCTCTACACGCTGTAACTGACTCGCCTGCCTGCTCTATCTAACTCAATTGAAATAGCACCCTGGCTTTGGCCAATTTACTGCTCTCTGTACAGGTGGCACTGTGATTGGCCAAGCATGCGGGTCATAATCATTAGCCAGCAATGCACTGCGATGCTGCAGTGAATTATGGGCAGTAACGCGGCACTCAAATTTGGCGCGAACGGCCCATAACGTTTGAAATTCAATGAACGGTCGAACATGCAATGTTCGAGCCGAACATGAGTTCGACTGGAACACGAAGCTCATCCCTACTGCTGACCTCCTTCCTCTGCAACCCTAAAGTGCCAGCTAGCCTTACCCGCCAGATGACATTGCCATGGGTGTCACGGAACCTGTTCCATTTTGGACACATAGTAGACCCTAGATCCCACAAACTTTACAATTTTTTGAACTCCAAGATAAACACGACATGCCCCGCCAGGTATTCTATGGATACCTGCAGATTCTTCACTATGCCCATTGCCCAAACTATAGCTCTGAATCTGCAGTTCTCCCTGCCTTCCCCTTTTGAACGTATGATATTGGAGAGAACCGCACGTAGGGGGCTGATCTCTGACATACTTGTAGCTCTACCCCATTCAGGAGCCGCTGATTAGATTTTGGATCGGCATATTTAAGTTACCTCTGTGTGATGTCTAGGGGTGAGGGTGGTGAGCAGAGCAGTGACTAAATGTCCAGGCTGATGGTTGAATTTTCCAATGCTTTAGTCCTGGTCAAACACGACCAACATCAACTTGAGATAGACAGATTGGCCCGGATTCAGGACTGATTTACACCGACGTATCAAAAGATACGCCGTCGTAAGTACAAATGTGCGCCGTCGCATCTCTGCGCCGATTCACAAAGCTAGATAAGTCGAAATGCAAGGCTTCAGCCGCCCGACGTAACTTGCCTACGGTGGAGCATCGTGGGCGCATAGTTATGCTGGATGCATTCGGCGTTCCCATTTTAAATATGCAAATAAGTAAGATACGCCGATTCACGAACAGAGATGTGCCCGGCCGCTTCATATATGCGATTTGCGTAAGGCTTACGTCCGGCGTAAAGTTATTCCACATATAGGAGGCGCAAATAAAATGCAAAGGTATGGGCCAGGAAACGGACGCTGTTGAATTTTACGTCGCGTATGCCGCTTACGTAGTACAACGTGAATAGGGCTTGACGTAGGTTACGTTCACATCGTAGGCAGTGTTCGACGTATCTTAGGCAGCTATTTCAACGTAACTGTGAGCATGCGCACTGGGATGCGTCCAAGATACGACGCATGCGCAGTTCGTTTTTTGAAGCTCAGCCCATCATTTGCATGGGGTCACGCTTCATTTAAATGTTACACGCCCACTTCCACCTACTTTGACTTACGTCGGCTTACGCCGACAACTATACGCTACGCCGGCGCAACGTTGAGCGCATATTCTTTGTGAATAGCATGCTTGCCTCTCAACGTTGCGCCGGCGTATCGTAAAGAAGATACGCTACGCCCGCACAAAGATGCGCCGTTGGCTATGAATCTGAGCCGATAGGTTGATGAAAGAAAGATGAACCTTGCAGCATCAGGCTTTGGATAAGGAAAGCAGTCCTGCCTTCAACAATTGTATCTATCATGTCGCCACTCTAGCCAGAGTGGGTAAAGTGCCCCCGGACAGACCCCTCTCACAGGCCTGGCAGCCAGATTGTCACTTAGAGCTTCTGGAAAGGAACAAGTCTCTGCCACCGACTTGGCTCTAATTGGATTAGGTTTTAAGATGGAAACCTCTGCCACAGGCCCAATATTAATATTTAGAGTAGAACTGTAGAGCAAATCCTCCCTGTATGTCTTTTAGTAAAGGTCACCAGTCTGAATATGACAGTCTGAATATGACCTGTCAGTTTCTGGCAACCAGATCCCCGATGGTTCGTTCAAGCCCTGTTGGATCACAGGCTATAACCCTGGAGCATGTAGGACAACATTATCTTTATAGAAATTGTTTATGTCTTTGTAGACTTTATTGTCCGCCGTCTGCTGAATATTGAAACAGCAATCATCCTTTGGACTTATACTCTGTGGCTGTTTATATACAGATTTCATTGCAACGCCCAGTAGTATGATCAGTCTTGGGATTCCAGATTAGGGACCGTTATCCCTTAGCCGCTTACTCGGCCTTCCATCCCAGCTGCATCTATTGTATTTTTTTAGAATTTTTTTGAAAAGACCTTAATGATTTGGAATACTTCCACGTATATTTCCCTCAAGTACATTATCATTTATGTGATAGACTCGATCTCTTTGGCTGTATCCATTGTGAGGTCACACATGACACAACTAAATAATATTTTCATATTATCGAAAATTCCCTTTGTACCATCCTGAAGAAGCCCCACGGCGAAACCCGTAGGACTTTAAAGGATTTTCTCCAATAGTATTTGTTATTATTGTCATGGTTATAATGTTTTTTGCAATTTTTTTATGTAATTATCTTTGCATATATGTGTAATTCTAGGCTTGTAGTAATTTTTTTTATTTTTTAACCCACTTCCGATCTGCCTCAAAGTCAGACCATCAATTTCTATCCTTAGTTATTGTATTCCCTTATCACATACGGATGTGGCAAATGTGAGTGCATTCCTATTGTGTTCCTACCTTTCCTTTTCCAACCTTTCCCCAGTCCTTTTTCATTCCCCTTTCCTTCTTTATTCTTTTCCTTCTTTCTTTGTGATTACTTATACACATGTAGACACAGTATATCAAAAACGTATTCAGATTGAACAATAGACTCTATGGGCCAGATCCACCTACATGAGCGGATCTTTGTGCGGGCGTAGCGTATCTTCTTTATGCTATGCCACTGCAACTTAGAGAGGCAAGTGCCATATTCTCAAAGCACTTGCGTCCTAAGTTACGGCGGCGTAGCGTAAATGGGCCGGCGTAAGTGCGCATAATTCAAAGTAGGCTGGAAGTGGGCGTGTTGTATATAAATGAATCGTGACCCCGCATAAATGACGTGCCGAACGAACGACGCATGCGCTATATGTGCTCTGTGTCACGGGGGGGGGCCGTAGTGCCACATGTGTGCAATCAATGGCCTGATGGTGCGTGAAAATCCTGCAATTTCGTAGTTTGCAAGTCTGGTGCAAAGTTACCCCTGCTTTATGAGGGGTAACTTTAGGCCGGGCATACAGCTTAGGCGCACCACGCGTAGCCTGCGCCGAACGCGCGTATGTTTGGAAATCGGCGTTTCTCCCTCATTTGCATATTTGCATAGGAAATCAATGGGTGCGCCAGATGCGTTCGGCGTAAATATGCGCCTACGATGTGCAGGCGTAGGCAAGTTACCCCGGTCGGGAAAAGCCTATTTTCGCGCGTATCTAGTTCTGTGGGTACGGCGCATAGATATGACGGCGCAAATTTAGACTTACGCGGCGCATCTCGAGATACACCGGCGTAAGTCCTACCTGAATCTAGTCCAGAGGGTTTTTCTTTGTATGTGTTAACCAGGTTTTACCCCTGTAATGATCCGGCCGCACTGCTTTAACTGACAATTGTGCAGTCGTGCGACGCTGTACCCAAATACAATTGACGTAATTTTTTTCCCACAAATAGAGCTTTCTTTTGGTGATATTTGATCACCTCTGCGGTTTTTATTTTTTACACTATATACTGAATTTGTATTGTTTTAAGTATATTCTTGTTTTGAAACTACATTGATTCTTTCTTAAAAACGGGGGGGGCGCAGTTTGCCATCTTCGCCCTGGGCACCAAATGGCCTTGTTTCAGCACTATTACGAACCACCAGTGCATGTGTCCGCAGACACGAGCCATCTATCCCAGATTTTGTTGTACTTGTCTTGACAACCTCTGTTAAAGGGGTAGTTCACCCAAAAACCTTTTTTTTTAACATTGATTGAGGCTCGTTTTGTCAAGGGGAATCAGGTGTTTTTTTTTTAGAATCGAAGCAGTACTTACCGTTTTAGAGATGCATCGTCTCCGTCACTTCTGGGTATGGTCTTCGGGAAAGGGCGTTCCTATTTGATTGACAGGCTTCCGACGGTCGGATACCTCGCGTCACGATTTTCCGAAAGTAGCCGAACGACGGTGCGCAGGCGCAGTATAGAGCCGCACCGGCGCTCGGCTTCTTTCGGCTACTCGTGACGCGATGTATGCGACCGTCGGAAGAATGTCAATCAAATAGGAACGCCCAGACCAGAAGACGGAGACGATGCATCTCTAAAACGGTAAGTACTGCTTCGATTCTAAAAAAAAAACACTGATTCCCCTTGACAAAACGAGCCTCAATCAATGTTAAAAAAAAGGTTTTTGGGTGAACTACCCCTTTAATGTATATGAACTTCTTCTAGGGAAGTGTGTTATTTACATCTAATTTCCAAACGTTGAAGCTGTCTGGTTATAATTTTTTTTTTAGCAGTGGTAGCTCATGCAGCTCTGAGACATCACTAGCGAACCTATATTGTTTATAGAAGGGAAAAAATATCTTCTTATTACACTTAGAACATCTTTCTAGAATCACAAAAGCACTATAGTTCAACCAACACACAATGCAACTCCTCGTTAGTATAGTGGTAAGTATCCCCGCCTGTCACGCGGGAGACGGGGTTCGATTTCCGACGGGGAGGCAAACATTTTTCATCTATACTATAACGTTTTATTTTTCTTGCTATGTTCTAAAATGCGATCTGACACACGTATAGCTTAGACTTCTTATATCATTTTTCATCTATACCATAACGTTTTATTTTTCTTGCTATGTTCTAAAATGCGATCTGACACGTATAGCTTAGACTTCTTATATCAGCTGAATGTGTGAGCGCAGATGGTCTGTGTGTCTATCACAGTAATATAGGTCTGCATACACACTAAACATTTATAATAATAAACATATGATATATATCTCTATATTGTAACATATAAAAAAAAAGTATTTCCTTGCTGCTTGTATCTACAGCAGAGTGGCGCAGCGGAAGCGTGCTGGGCCCATAACCCAGAGGTCGATGGATCGAAACCATCTCTGCTATTTTTTTTTTTTTTTTTCAGCAGTATTACACAATAGATGACATTCATTTAAATATGCACTCCAATCTAGCTTTAAAGTCCATTCATAATTATGTTACAAGCATTCACAGTGAAGTATAATACATCATTTTCTCATCCAGACCAGCTTGAGTGACTACATTTAAAATATTGGGAACAGTAAATGTTTTAGGGTCACCATACTCCCATTATAAGTCAAGCTGTACAATCTGCATACAGTTGATAAATTTGTTGTAAATGAAAAAAAAAAATGCAAATTCATGGAATGTGCACTTAGAACTGTAAGCTGATTGTAGGGTTTGTGGTGCAAACGAGCCTAAAGGCCCTTGCAAGTGGTCTTGGTTTGCTCTGTTAGGTCCCTTTTAGGCTGGATTCACACTACGATTTTCTATACAGTTTTTGGATACAGTTTTAAAAAAAAAAAAAAACGTATTCTAAAAAAACGGACCCAACCGTACTCAACCGTATGCTATACGGTTGCATCCGCTTTTTAAACGGAATTTTTTTTTTTTTTCAATAAAGTTTCAGTTGTTCTATTGAAATTTCAAGGGAAGCAAGGTTAACAACCGTATAGAAAAAAACGGACAGAACCGCAACGACATACAGTTCTCATAGAGTCCTATGTTAAAATAACCGTATACGGTTGAAATACGGTTTTTGAACCGGACCAAAAACCGTGGTAGACCACGTTTTTTTTTTCCAGGAAAAAAAAAAGTTAAAAACCGTATATGGTTTGAAAACCGGATACAACCGTATGATTTATGGCAAATACGGTTTTTAAAGCGGAGCTCACCGCATTTGCATTTTTTTTTTTTTTTTTTTCAAAGTCGGCAGCTACTAACAGTGTAGCTGCTGACTTTGAATAAGGACACTTACCTGTCCTAGGCGCCCGCGCTGACGGCCCCTGCCGATGCCGATCCTCGATCCCGGCACCGCCATCCACAGTCAGGGAAACAGGCAGTGAAGCCGTGTGGCTTCACTGCCCGTTTGCTACTGCGCATGTTGCGAGCAACGCGGCGCTTTGTGAATGGTCCGGCTGCTTTCTGGGATACACACAGTTCCCAGAATGCAGCGCGGCCCATTCACAAGAAGACACCAAGAAGAGAAGGAGGAAGAAAACCGCACCGCGGATCATGAGGGCAGATTCGGGGCTTCCGCATAGCAACAGCCTATTTAGGGTGAGTATTTTTTTTTTTTTTTTCCATTTCATTTTTTTTTTTTTTTTTAGATTAAAAAAAAAAAAAAAAAATCAGGGTGGAGCTCCGCTTTAATGTAAAGTCTATGGCCACGGTTTTCTTTACGGTTGCATACGTTTAAAAAAAAAAAAACGTATCCAAAAACTGTATAGAAAATCGTAGTGTGAACCCAGCCTTACACTGGTCTCTCTGCTGATCCCCACTGAGCAGGCGGATGACAGGTCCCTGTCCGCTCTGCTAATGCAGATGCAACCCACTGTCCTCTAAGTCTATGGGCTGTCGTATGGAAACGGACGGCCTGTCTGTTTTTATCCGAATATCATCTGATTCGCCAGACGGGTGGAGAACAGATCTCCATCCGTCTGTTTTAGGAGACAGAATCAAAACAGACATTGGTGGGTGTCAATAAACACATTTCCATTGACATCTGCTGCTCCATAGAAAGCAGCAAATGGTCTAAACGAGGTCCACCGGAAAAATTGACAGTCCATCAGTGTGAAAGGGTTTTTAGCTCCCGTTCACATGAGTAGGATTTGACATGCCATTTGAAATGTCAAATCGCATGCGATATCGCAGCCTGTTGCCGGTAACGGGAATGTCCCAATCAGTGTGACGTCGACTTTGCAGCGCAGTACCAATTTCCAAAAGTAGTTTCTGCACTACTTTTGGCAACTTCGGAGGCCTGCACAGATGTCTTTCAAAGCGCCTCGAACTCACACTGAATGCGGGTTTGAAAGATCTGTGAGCAAATCTTCGCTCAATCACAGCTAAACATGGGATTGCCGACCCTACAAGTACCTCCTTCAACCAAATAATAACAAAAACACCAGAAATAGAAATGAAATAAAACAACAAAAGACAACCATCTTGGAAAATATTAGGCCGTAGGTCCTTTATTGGGGGTTAAAAGCATATAATTAAAATCTATAATCTTTCTTAACCACTTACGGACCGGCCGCCGCAGTTTTACGTGATGACTTTGAAGAGGAATACCATTGTTATAGTATAGGGTGATCAGACATCTCCAGTTTCAGGGGACAGTCCCCTGATTGAGGACACTGTCCCCAGACCAAGTCTGTTCCTGGTTTTGTCCCCAGATTGAAATTGCCCCTGCCCCCTATTAAATCCAAAGACAGTCAGCGCAGAATTAAAATAAAAAAAAATTGAATTTCACCCCCTGCTCCGCCGTGCCTACTAGCTTTGGGGGTTGTATTTTTCACATTATCTGTGCCCCTTTCTGATGATCATGTGATGGTCGGAGCGGAGGGAATATTTCTTCAGTTTCGGGCGCATTCCCATTCAGCTTCGCTCGCATGTTCTTCTGCCTTGGCTCAAATCCTGGCCAGCCATCTACCTATTCCTTGCCTTTCCTGGGGGAGCGATCTTCCTCCGCTCCCCACCAAGTAGTAGCGGGGGCCCGAAGAGTAAGACTTGAGAGGCTGTGAGGCGGGCGGCAGCGGCAACGGGCAGAGAGTCGCTGATTGTTGCCATTACTAGTAAAGAAAAAATATGTCCCCGGATTTCATTTTAAAAAAATTGTGTCACCTTATTATAGTAGCAGTTAGCTACCATAATCCCGGTATCCTCTTCTTCAGCGGGCAGTCTCTACAAGATAAACGTGGTCTCTGCGGCGGATTCGCCGCAAGATCACTTTTATCGGCGGCGGGAGAGGCCCCCGCCGCTCTCCGGTGCTCCGCCGCCTTACCAGAGCCGTCGGTAGCGGCAGAGGCAATCAGGTCCTATCCCTCACTGTGTTTGGAGACCAGTGAAGGGAAGATGGCGCCACCCGTCTCCATATCACTGCAGGGCAGAAGCGATGTCAAAACACCAATAGTCTTAAAGGGAAAACATTTTGTTGTCATTTTTTCAAATGACAAATTATTTTTTATTTATTATCTTTTTGACCCCAGATCTCATATTTAAAGCAGAGTTCCACCTTTAAAACACTTTATTTTATCCATCAGCATACTGGCGTCAGCGCCAGTATGCTGTTTTTTTATTTTATTTAATCCATGTACTTACTTTATAACAGATCATTTAATTTTGTGCGCACCGCGGTATGTCGCCGCTATAAGGCGTCACGCCTTCCGGAAACAGCGATTAGCGTTCGGCTTTCTCGGGCCTGCGCACAGACCCAGGAGCTGACTGCGCAGCGCCGTAAATAGCCGGTCTAGTTCGGCTTTTTTCGGGAGGGCGTGACGGGCTATATACGGCGCCTGCGCAGTCAGCTCCTGGGTCTGTGCGCAGGCGCAAGAAGAGCCAAACGCTAATCGGCTGTTTCCGGAAGGCGTGACGCTTTATAGCGGGACATACCGCGGTGCTCACAAAATTAAATGATCTGTTATAAAGTAAGTACATGGATTAAATAAAAAAAAAAACAGCATACTGGCGCTGACGCCAGTATGCTGGATGGGATGAAACAAAGTGGTTTTAAGGGTGGAACTCCGCTTTAAGAGGACCTGTGTGCTTTGAAATGTTTGAGTCAAGGTGGGGGCGGAGACGAGGTGCGTGCCGTGGCTGCAGGAGAGGTGCTAGGGCCACACAAAGTGACCTGGTGCTGGGGTCATCAAACTATGGCCCTCCAGTTGTTCAGGAACTACAATTCCCATCATGCCTTATCGTGTCAGTGAATGGCAGAGTCTTGCGATGCATCATGGGATGTGTAGTTCCGCAACAGCTGGAGTGCCGTAGTTTGAAGATCCCTTACCTGGTGGGTCAGATTCGGCTCCCCGTGCCTTGTGTTTGACAAATATGTACTATATCAAGTAAACAGTTTTAAATGAAAATGTAGTAAGAAGTGCAACACACACAGTTACATACAAAAAGAAATGTAGACATGGCATGACATAAGCAATTCCTCGTTAGTATAGTGGTAAGTATCCCCGCCTGTCACGCGGGAGACCGGGGTTCGATTCCCCGACGGGGAGGCTTTGTTTTTTTTCATATATAATACACATGAACTCAATTTATGTGCAAGTCATGCTTAATTACTTCACAACCAACCAATGATTTGTGTACACTGCAGATGTAATTTTGTTATAAATTCCTACCTTTTTATTGCTGTGCGCTTCCACCTGATGATCAAGGCTGTAGATGGAAACCTCTGTCTCCCTCTAGCTGTGGTTAACCCCTCAGGGTTTGTTACTAAGCAACCTATTTACGGCATTTAACCCTCTTTTCCCTTGTCCAGGGCCCCTGACGCGTCATATTCCGCTCCCCATCACAGACTGCTGCAGAAGTGCTGTGGCGGCAAACTGCACATGCACGATGCGTTCCAAACGCAATTGTGATGTGTTCCAATGGATTTTTGACAGTGCACACCAGCGAAGCCATCATTCTTGGCGACGTGGACTTAGAGGTAAGTGGCCAGTCGGCCTCACGTCCTCGCTTCGCTCGGGCGGCTCGCTGCGCTCGCTCGGCCTCCTGGCTCTTTTTTTAACATCCTCCAATCCACGGGGATGTTAAGGAAAGAGCCTGGATGCCGAACGAGGTTTCGCTGGTGTGCACTGTCGTAAATGCCTTGGAATGCATCGCAGATGCGTTTGGAACGCATCGCGCATGCGCAGTTTGCCGCCACAACACTTCCGCAGCAGTCTGTGATGGGGAGCGAGTATGACGGTGCACCGCACTGGATTGGAGCTGTGCAATTTAAACTTTTCTCCCACTGATCAGTTTGATTCCGGTCTCTATTTTCAGAGACATCTGTGCAAGTCTCTGTGCGAATATTCGTTACAAATATTGCCTTTCGAGTATTCGTG
>JAJQKJ010000178.1:0-131990 GCA_029574335.1 Rana kukunoris
AAATTCACCAAATTTCATTTAGATATCTTATACCAATCACACCAAAACATTATAACCCATGTGTAATTTGTAAGTTATGGTTTGGTCGCACGGAAAAAGTTACTTTTTTTGTTGGAATGACTCAAGCAATCCTCTTTGTTTGTTATCCCCCTATCCTACCAATTACCACTAGAGGTATTTTATCTGGTTCCATCCCTAGTGTGTATAAGGCCATATATGGCCAACCCTTAAAGTTTGAAATATTTGCACAATGTATACAATTCACACAGAAAGGACTATGGCCTCATTTCTGCTTACAAATTCTTCATATGTATACATGTAACTTAGCTACCTATACACATACACATATTTGTACAGTATGTATGTACACACAACAAAAGTAGTTTTATGTATACTGATTTCTGGGGGGGGGGATAAAATGCATATATATATATATATATATATATATATATATATATATATATATATACACATACATATATACATATATATATACACACACATACTTAAAAATAAAATAAATAATAATAAAAAAATACATATATATATATATATATATATATATATATATATATATATATATATATATATATATATATATATATATATATTATTTATGTTATTTGTTTCCCAAAAAAAATATAAAGGTGTGCGTGAAACAATGATCAACAAGATTGCAAACTGTTACTATTAATCATGTTTACAGGATGAGAGCAAAATTCAAAGAAAATACAAGACAACTAATTGTAATCAATGCATAAAACCGTTGAAACTAAATAAAATCTATTTAACTTATTAAACTATAAATAAATACAAGATGTGATTTTTAGCAGTGTCTATATAGGTTTATACATGTAACTACAAAATAAATATCAAAAGTGTTTTAAGCGTAATTAACTTGGAAATATACAATGGTTATATGTTTAAACATTTCACTCTCTTTCACAGCAGTTAAAATGCATAGCCATGACCAAGTGACAGAATGAAGCAGTTGAAACAAACCTTTGGGGAGTCTCTCCGCAAAGCCAAAAGCAGCCACCGTGAAGATAGAGAGAAGTGGAATGTGTGGTAAATCTTTCATGATTAATTCACAAAAAAGCTGACTTCTTCAGGAAAAATTCCAAGCTTGTTTCATTTTAAGCCCTGGTTTGCTCAAGTCCTACAAACTAATGACTGTTTGTGCAACAGGCCCTGCCGGATCTAAGTATATTCAGGAATTCTGTGACTTGGCTCGAGTGATGGACATGGCCAGCTGGTGTACATCTACTTAGGTCAATGCAAGTACGCAGGGCTCAGAAGGCAAATCTGCCTAGAATCCTTTTTAGTGGAAAATGGTGATATACCAAACTGGCATGCTAATGATAACAGTATTTGCAGTCCTCTGAATATGACTGACCACCAGTAGGTTAATTTAAGCTCATTATAAAGGTATCTTATATTAAAGAAAATTTGTACTAGTTGTATCTACAGAACAAAGCCATTCTTCATTTTTTTATTCTATGGTATACTAACTTTTTTTTTCCTAGTTGAACATTTTATAGGGAATTTATGATGTTTTTCCTATATTTTTATTTACCATGTACAGGACTACAAGCTCTTTGTTTAATTATTTGCTCTAGAGTTAGTTTAATTTGATATTCCACTCATCCGATCTATTCTGCTGTATTCAGTGCACAAAGCTGATATAAACAGAGAATGGATAGTTCTCTTTCTTTCTCTACAACTGTGTATCAAGTATCAATTAGAGAGATGCAGTCCACAAGTGAGCAGCTACTGCTGTGCTCTCTTATAATTTGTTTATTTAATAAAAGGTACTTATATAGCACCGCCAATTTACTCAAAGCTTTCCAAATATATTGTTGTAAAAAAGTTTATAATGTTTACTTGGTACTAAATCAGCCACTCATTTAAACCCCTTCTTGAGGGTTAAAAGCGCCCCGCTAGAGGCCGAAAAGCACCGCTTAAATAGCAGTAAAGGGGTCTCTTCTGTTATATAATGTGTTTATATATATTTTATTACTTTAAAATATAAGTAACTTCCTCCCTAAACCAGGCAATTTAAAATGTAACCAGTCAGCTGGGCACTGTATTGAATCCCCAATAGATCTCACAGTGGTGCCAACCGGTATCTGATAAAAGCTGTCTGGAAGTGCAAGAACCTGCCTAAATAATCCAGCCAAATAATATCAGGTAATCACAGGTGAAACTAGTAGGACTAATAGTAACAGAGAACACATGAAGTTACAAGGACACAGAATTTCTAGAAATATTAACAGGTATTATTTTGAACTTATCGAACATAAATAACAAAACACTTTCAGTTGTACATTTAAAGTGGAGCTAAACCCAAAAGGGGAAGCTCAGACTGTTTGCCTCCTTCCCCACTCCTCTGCCACATTTGGCACTTTTCGGGTACAGGTACTCGAGGCGAAGTCACCAATCACGCATGCGCAGTAGGGAACTGGCTTCCCTTACAATAAACAGTCAATTGGAAAATCAGCTGGGATGAAGACACCACTGGATTTGTGGAGAGGTAAGTGTTCTAATATTAAAAGTCAGCAGCTATTTTTTTTTCTAAAGGAGCCTGGAGCTCCTCTTTAATTTACCAAAACGGTAGCAAATAAGAGAAGTTAATTATTCAGCTTTACCTGAAGGAAAGGAAAAGTCCAGCCTGAACTTTTTAGGCTGGGCTTCTCCTCTGGGTCACAGGAGTGCAATTAGTTTTGCACTCCCTTGACCTGTTTTCAGCGGAGAGCGGTCTGAAGTCTGCTCTTCGTTGACGTCACTTCCATCAGTCAAGGCAGTGCGCCATCCCGACTTTCCAAGTCTAGATCCGCCAGCTGCCTTGATTGATGGCAGTCTCATCGTCTTAGCAAGCTGCTGAGGCTCTGAGACAGCCGCTGCCTACCCCTCTGCAGCTCAACGCTCCAATGAGCATGGAGAAGCAGAGAGGAGAGACACTGACTGACAGTCAGCAGCTCTTCTCTCAGGGATCTGTGAAAACCAAGTTATCGGCGGTGTTCATTGGCTCGGTTCTCGGTGCAGAGATGCCGGGGGACAGCTGCGGCAGAGTTGGGCCTTCTTCCCCATGTATACTAAATCGATAGTATTCAGCTTCCTTTACCGACTATCATCAAGATGCCCTCAATAGAATTCTAGTCTCTCCCAATGTCCCATTCTATAGCTCTGCCCAGCTGGGCTCACTGCAAGAGGACACACTTCTTCGCAGGTTTACTAGTACTCAATTAAGAGGACCTAGCCTGGCCTTAAAGGCCTTTTACATCCCACTCATAAAGACCACTATAAAATAGTCAAAGCAATTTCAACTGGTCTTACTGGATGCTGAACTAACTAATGTGGGGTTACAGCCCTGTTAAGGACCCATTCTCACTAACCAACTACATCCAGATAGCTCTGGGGTGTTTGGCTCCCATGCTCCAACTCACAAGGTCTTTCCCATCTTGGCATTTATATGAACACTAACTTCACACATGACATCACAGAGGAAGGTTTTACCTAAGGTTTTCCAGGTGTAGAGCAGAGCGTAAAAGATGATGTTAAAGAGAGTGATAGGGAGCGCTGATGGAATGAGGAATGGTACATTGATGACAACATGGAAGGAAAAGATGGATGGAACCATGTGGAAAGGAGGTGTGTGAACACCTGCAGAGCCATAGACATAGATGCATATATACACATAAATCAACACATAATAGATATTTGTACATATAGTGCATACATGCACATAACCAGGGGCACATGTGGGAAAGCACACACATGTGTGACCATGAGCACAACCACCCTTGTGCACATGAGGAAGAGTTGGAAGAGTTGTGTCACGACTGATGGAAGAAAGTGTAGGGGGGGGGGGGGGACTGGATGGATGAGGAGAAGTTAAATAATGGTGCTAATTTCCAACTCTTCATTCAGGCCTTCGGGTGAGAGACTATTGAGTTTGAAGATCCAATAGGTCTCTTGAGCACACAGTTTTTTTTAATCTTTCTCCATCGGGTAAAGAGTGGGTGATGGATTGGATCGCTGTTATTTTTAGTAATGCATGGTTTCGATCATATAAGAAACACTACTTGATAAGAAAAAATGTAAGTACCTTTGTCCTATTATATAGAAAAGTAGGATATTGTGGAGGCAATATGGACTTTCGTGGCACAGTATGAATTACAAAGTCAGTTTACAAAAATATAAATTTATTTTACAAAATCATATATATTAAAATAGGGTTTCTATCATGATGAGCTAGAAAAATGTTTGGGTCGCTGCATTTGGGGTAAGGGTTTTTCAAGCTCCTCCTATGTTCCCCAAATCTTATGTGAAGAGGTCTGATGGTACACCCCACATAGCATATTTTGTATGGATAAGTAATGAGGTAAAAAACAAAATTATTCGAACAAGTTAAAAATCCAATGGCAAAAGTATTGCCTTTTGAATCAGAGAATGTCTTTTGTCCATGTGTCACATGTGCACAAGTGAGACATTTTCTTTTGTGCCATTTATGAATTCCAATGAGTGAAAACATTCTAGGAATGGAGTCCAAGAGTGTTTTTTTTGGTCCCTGCATAATTAGCTTGGGAATATAATGTTTTCAACATTATTAGCTCTTTAAACCACTTGCTTACTGAGCACTTAAACCCCCCTCCTGCCCAGACCAATTTTCAGCTTTCAGCGCTCTCACTCTTTGAATGACAATTGTGCGGTCATTCATCACTGTACCCAAATTAAATTTTCATAATTTTTTCCCCACAAATAGAGCTTTTTTTGGTGGTATTTGATCACCTCTGCGGTTTTTATTTTTTGTTAAAAAAAATAAAAAGTACAGAATAAAAAAAACATACAAAACCATTTTATATTTTGTTATAAAATTTTGCAAATGGGTAATTTTTCTCCTTCATTGATGTATGCTGATGAGGCTGCCCTGAAGGGCACCGATAGGCTGCTCTGATGGGCACCAAAAAGGGGACACTGGTGGGCACTGATAGGCGGCACTGGTGGGCACTGAAAGTCTGCATTGGTGGGCACTGAGAGGTGATGCTGAGAGGTGGCACTGATGGGTGGCACCAAAGGACATTGATAGGTGGCACTGGTGGGCACTAAGAATTGGCACTAATAGGTGGCACTGATAGCTAGCAGTGATGGGCACTGATGGGTGGCAATGATTAGCACTGGTAGGTTAGACTGATAGGCAACACTGCTAGGTGGCACTGATGGCACCACTGGTGGGCATTGATAGGTGGCACTCGTGGGCATTGATAGGTGGCTCTTTATTGCACTGGTGGTCACTGTGGGCACTGGCAGATCGCACTGGCAGGAGGCGCTAGCAGGCGGTACTGGTGGGCCCTAATCAGGCTGCAGTGCCTCTTCCACTGCGGATCGATGTCCCTTATACAAGAGCCGGTGATCAGCTTTTTTTTCTCCTTTTTTCTCATTGGCTGACAGCTGATCACGTGGTAAGGGACCGGGACTGCCCCCTTACTTGGATCTGTAATCACCCGAGTCTCAGTTACTCAGTGATCGCAGCACGCGCCGCGCACGCCCTGCAGGGGGTGCGTGCATAGGGGAGGATGTCTATTGATGGCCTCCTGTATTCGGGGTCCACACTGTAGCCGCCATTCAGTTATAGCGCAGACGCCCCTAGTGGTTAAACACCATTTTAAAAATTCTAGGGGGTGCTCCACTGTCAACTCTGAGTCTCTGAAACAAATGCTGCAAAGGGAGCAATGCTGCAGTTCAGTATAAGCGTTGTAATCTGTTATACCCTAAAAAAATATATCAATGTTGTTTTTTGTTTTTTTTTGTTACGCATATAAAGGCTAAGAGAAAAGAAATGTCCTTTTAGCATAACCAAGATAAAGGTTTATGTACAAAGTCCCATGAAAAGTTGCAGCTTGTGTCAGCAAGTCCAATGTAATGGTATGCAATAACATCAATAGGTAAGTCTTGCAGAAAGTGCAGAAAAGTGATCCAATGAAGTGCTGCAAGATCTGCCACCACACTCCAGTGAAATGGACACTCACCAGGAAGGATGGCTGCCGTTACGGCAGCAAACACGCAGACTGTAAGTCCAGCGTCATCCTTATCAGGATACATCCAAGATAAATTAAGCTCACCAGAAGCCAGTAGAGTCCTTAAAGTGTAGTATCTTTATTGCAGGTGCAACAATATTAAAAGCCAGAAACAGTCAGTGGCGCAATGTCTAACACTAGAGGACCCCTTCATAATGTCCTATTGGACAAAACATGTCAGGGTGGAGACACCAGTGTTGATGTCGTGCCGCTGACCAATTCCGGTCCAGAAAAACAGGGCTATAAATTTCCAGAAAAACGTATTTCAAAAAATTTATAAATTGATTTGCATTTTAATGAGTGAAATAAGTATTTGATCCTCTATCAATCAACAAGATTTCTGGCTCCCAGCTGTCTTCTATACAGGTAAGGAGCTGAGATTAGGAGAACTCTCCTAATTTTGGAATAAAATAAAAAGAGTAAATCTCATGCGTTGCCACAAAATGGTGGTAAAGAAAAAACAAAAACCAATGTGTTCCTACATCAACAAAATGAATGCATTAAAAAAAAGTGACTAGCAGAAGAGAAATTAGCAGCACAGTGCTGTACTTTATGTACTAATTTTGGAATAGTTTAGGGAGTGTAAAAAAAAAAATTATGAGAGTTTTATCATACTGTAAACATCCAATGTATTTTCTAAATTGAACATACTCCTATATGTTCCTGGATAATAATTTGGGCAAAGCCACATCATTTACAGTAGAAAAGCCCTTAAGTCAGCTACCAGTACATTTTTAGAGTGATTTTTGCAGACAATTCATACTATGGACACAGCAGTGGGCACAAGCTGCTGAAACGGAAAGGAGCAAATCAGGAGTGATTGACACAAATTATATCTAAAGTCCCCTTTCCACAGCTCTGTTAGTAGTGCATTACATGCACTCACTGTTACTAAGAGGAAAAGGATTTTAGCTGGCTGAAAGACAGGGAGAATTCAAAAGTGTGGCTTAAAATGTAGCTTTAGTTAAGAAAAAACATTCCCCTCTGGATGAGCAATGTACATTGCTAGGATTTTATCACACTTGTGGCAGAGTTTTATCTGTTTCTGTTTTGAAGAAAAAGTTTCACCAAGTCAGGGAAGCTCAAGCTTTTGAAGAGCGAGGGCCACTTAACTGATTTGGTAACCAATTGCAGGCCACAATGAACCAAACCAAAAATGTAAACATGACTTTACTGTCCTGAGCTTCATATACAGCTGCTTTCAAATGGGTGCACTGCAGTTTAGCGCTGTCCTGAGGGTGAGCTGCACTAAGCCATAGACTTCTTTTATGTTTTGCGGGTGTGGTGCACTTTCTGAAAGCGCACTGTAACTCATGTATTCAGGAGTTTTGAAGAGCTTTCAGAAAGGGCTCCAAACCCACAGGATATAATAGAAGTCTATGGCTCACGGCAGTGCACCCGCAGGAAAGCTGCAGGTGCACTGCACAGCCTAATGACCCTTTTTTATAAGTGCTAATATACCCATTGTAAAAGTGCAGTGTTTGTGATGTTTAATACACTGACATTTACCTTTTCCAGCTTCTGTTGACATTGCTCCCAGACTGCTAGAAAGGTCACAGACGAAGTACACTTGGTATCACTCCTCCTGGAATAGGAGCCAGTGCTACTAAGGTAACATCCTGTTCCCTCCATAACTGCCTGCTTCCTCTGCTACCAGCACTGGCTGCATGTACTCTGATGCTCTGGGATGGTGGGTGGGCAATCCATTGATTGCGATCTGGGTTTGCTAACCAGTCATTACAGAGCATAGGCATGCACTTCCCTTGGTGTGAGGTTGCAGGCCACATCAGTTGACTCCGCAGGCCAGATGTGGTTGGTGGGCCATGGAATGAGCATCCTTTTCAGATTGCTTTCTGAATGGAAGAGTCTGTATTCATTATAATAAATCACCATATGCTCATTCAGTGTTTCAAAAAGAAAAGTTGCAGTGCTGGCATCCATTTAGAAGCAGTCAACCCTTAGGGATTATTTCAGTGAAAAATGAAATTCCTATTGCAGGGGGTGCCTAAAACGTGTCTTGTATCTTAGCAGAGATGTCTGAGAAAATCTGTGAGCCAATTACACATGCAGGAAATTACATCTCTGGAGGCTTTCCATACACCAAAGGAACGAATAAAACAAATGATCCTTCTAGGTGCAATAGTAAAAAATGTTACTAATAGTGTGGTTATTAACAAACATTAAATTAGTCCAACTATTAAACAATAAGTGCAGAAATCTTCATTGTGCAAAGTGAAATCTTGGTTATGCAAAGTCTGTGAACGGATCTGTGACTGGATTTTAGGAAGTTGGTTCCTGAATGTGAGAGATTCCTTCACCAATGTAATCAGTGCTCCACCCAAAGTGCTGATGAGTTACTAGATTCTTACCAGATAGCAAGACCTCTTTATTACAAGTAGGTCAGATGGACAGGACAGGATAAGTGCCTGTTACACTTGGGGCATGCTGGATCTCGATGGGACCAAAATTGCGATTGGTACGCTCATATATTGACAGAGAAAAATAGGGAAAAATTCATGGTGCAATACCGTTTATTAAAATATATAAAATTATGCACACAAACAGCCAATTGGCCTCTTACTCTGGCTGGTGCCTGCCTGGCACTGGGACTGTAGCGTGTCAATGCTCTCCACTAGGGTTCTCACCGATAGCTCTGAGTGCAGCAGAAAGTCAGGGTTAGATAGGCTTTAGTTGGGTTTGTATGGCGTGCAGGGAGCCAGATGGAGCCGCCGACATATGTTTCGTACGTGTGTACGTCTTCAGGGGGGCGTGTCTGGCCGCTGGGGATTGTGGGATTTGTAGGCAAACGATTAGCCCACCTAGAAATCAAATCTATAGTGGAGAATAGAGAAGCGTTGTAAGGTTCCCCAGGCCCCCCCTTCTCTCCACTATATCACCGACAGGGTATAGTTATACATCAGCTAACCCAAGGGTATAGCTAGCCAACCATTCTCTCCTATTCTTATATTTTCTTCCAGCTGGATAAAAATGAATTTCTAATATAGGAAAATAATCGTTGACCACTAGATGTCACCCTAAGGTCAAAAAGGGATTTTTTCCCTAACTTTCCTCAATCAATTTTTTCATCTGTATATTGATACTATTTTTATTTAAATCCATGCAAAAGTCCCACATATAACCAATATAAATATATCACGTCTATTAGTAATATTTATTTTAAACAGTTTGAGCCACAAACAGCGCAGTTTATTTTAATATTTAACTTCTGTGTACCACGTACCTTTATCATCAAACCAGAAGTCAGATCATTAATGGTAAACAAACATGTAGCATAAAGACAGTTACCATTTTTTGAGTCAAATGTATTTAAGTTTTTTAATTTTTTAATACATGTATTTGAGTTTTTTTAAATAGGCCGGCAATGTGTACGTGCACTGGCGTGGCTCTGAGACTGTCAGTGTAGTCACGCTCCGTTCCGGACACACGCGTCTCTCCGCGCCCATCCCAGCCTACAAATCCCACAATCCCCAGCGGCCAGACACGCCCCCTGAAGACGTACACACGTACGAAACATATGCCGGCGGCTCCATCTGGCTCCCTGCACGCCATACAAACCCAACTAAAGCCTACCTAACCCTGACTTTCTGCTGCACTCAGAGCTATCGGTGAGAACCCTAGTGGAGAGCATTGACACGCTACAGTCCCAGTGCCAGGCAGGCACCAGCCAGAGTAAGAGGCCAATTGGCTGTTTGTGTGCAAAATTTTATATATTTTAATAAACGGTATTGCACCATGAATTTTTCCCTATTTTTCTCTGTCAATATATGAGCGTACCAATTGCAATTTTGGTCCCATCGAGATCCAGCATGCCCCAAGTGTAACAGGCACTTATCCTGTCCTGTCCATCTGACCTACTTGTAATAAAGAGGTCTTGCTATCTGGTAAGAATCTAGTATCTCATCAGCACTTTGAATGGAGCACTGTTTACGTTGGTGAAGGAATCTCTCACATTCAGGAACCAACTTCCTAAAATCCAGTCACAGATCCGTTCACGGACTTTGCATAACCAAGATTTCACTTTGCACAATGAAGATTTCTGCACTTATTGTTTAATAGTTGGACTAATTTAATGTTTGTTAATAACCTCACTATTAGTCAATTTTTTTACTATTGCACCCAGAGGGATCATTTGTTTTATTCGTTCCTTTGTTGTATTCGTTATTCACACAGTATCATATTAGCAACTGTTTTTTTTCCAATGGAGTATATTGTCTATTCTCACTTACCCAATTTATGTTCCACTCAATGCTAGTCAGGTGAAACACTTAGCTATTTACCAGCGCCCTCTATCGTTCTTTGTTTTCACATTTTGTAGTTACTCACTACACCACCGAGGAGCAGCTTATCACTAGAATATATATTTATTATACAAAATTTTCCACTGAATAAGGTTTAGTCCACTTTATTATTGGCGTGGATTTATTTCTTTTCACATTATTTCCATACACCAACAATGTACTGAAAGCCTCCAGATTGCAATCTTCCTAAAATAAAAATAAAAAAAAAATGCAGCAAATTTAGATTGAAAAGATAATTTTTAATAACAATAAATTACAAAATGGGTTGTGTGACACTTTTATATAATAATATGCTATATTATTTATATTTTTGATGGACATGAAATTCAAGTTTAGACCTCCAGAGGTATAACTATTACCATAGAGCAATGGTCATCAACCCCGTCCTTTAGGGCCCATTAACAGGCCAGATTTTAGGTATTACCTTGGGGAGATGCAGACTAGACTACTGCAATCACTGAGCAGAAATTGATATCACCTGTGATGTATTTCAGTTATCTTGCAAACCTGGCCTGTAGTGGGCCCTGCAGGACAGGGTTGATGACCACTGCCTTAGAGAATAGACGTTATCCAGGGTAAAGCATCCATACGGAATGAATAACACTGATGAAACAACAAACAGGCTGCATGGAAAAAATATATATATTTTAGATACAGGTTGTATTCCTTAAAACTGCTTTACAAGAGTTGTATTACCTTGACTAAAGCCTCCCTACCCCAAGTTCCACACTAGACAGCTGGCACTAGAACCCCCAGTTATGTACTAATGAACCATCGTGTTGTTAGAATCAGGGAGAGCCCCGAGATGTGATACATCCTCTTCACAATCCCCTGCAAGTTGTGGAGTTTAAAATCAGAGCCTTAGGCCTGGATTTACAAGTTATCTGTTACATATCCATCTGTTCTCTTTGTGAGATTTTGCTGAGAGATTATTTTACCATTATAAATGTCTGTATTCAATTCATTGTGCAAATTGACTGAAGTGCCACTGTTGACTACTTCATTTAAAAGTAATCAATTCAACACTCAAATTAAAAATCACAATATCATTAACAGATAACAAACACGAAGAACATGTTGGTTTTGTAGAGACTGACTGACAACAGAACCTCTTAACCTCCCTGGCGGTATGATTCTGTCTGGAATTACGTACCAAAAGCGGTACAATTATTTTGCATGGAAATTTGGTGATATGTATTATGGGCCTGCAATTCTTAGTAATTACTTACTTAAACCTGACCAAAACAAGACTCTAGTAGACATTCCAGATGTGATAAATTGGAAACACAAACACATGAATTATAATCTGATAAATAATATAATTTTATTCAATAATACAAAGAAAAATTAAAGATATTAGTCAAACAAAGAAATTTAATACACATCCTTGGTGTGAAAAAGTTTGAAACATGGAATTTGACAAAGTCCGACGTTGCAATCTGGGCAATAGTACCTGGTTTCCTTTCGGATTTTTTTTCCATTTCCATCCTTCTTGGAACAGCAAACGAAGCACATCCTGGTAGGCGCTAACTTTCGTGCGGTTGGCGGTACAAAGTCTACAAAATGACGACCTGTCAGGCGCTCTGGATTGCCAACGTCAACAGAGCGTCGTCCGGGTCTGTTAGCAGACACTGATGGCGTCGGGTGGTTGATAAAAATTTGCTCAGCCAGCTTCCATATAAAATCGCAATGAAACAGAGGTGTGTTCGTGTTTGCCTTATAAAGAATATACGTGTTCCAAAGACATTGTTCAAGGAGATGTCTGAAAATCTTTTTGTAGTACTTTTTTTGTTGTTTGCGCATCGCCGGGTAAAATGTCATCGCCTGATCGGCTCGGTCGACACCCCCCATCGTGTGATTGTAGTCGATCACTACTTGTGGCTTCAGCACATCTTTTCCCTGTTTTGTGCGGACCATGGTAGTGGAGGTGCTGTGCACGGTGCTCATGACACACACATCCTTTTTGTCTCTCCATCTCATTGCCATCATTTTTCCCTTTTGGAAGGCAACCATCTCTCCTTTTTTTAATTTCTTCTTGCCAAACGTAGATGGCATGTCACGCCGGTTTGGCCTCACTGTACCATACCCATCCGTTTTGTTGAGGAGCAGAACCTCATAAAGTTCCGGTGACGTATAAAAATTGTCTGTTGTCACGCAATATCCCTGGTTCAGTAATGGGTCCAGCAGTGAGAGGACTGATGATGTGGCCATCCCATAGCGGTTGTACTTGGGATCAAACTTGGTACCTTTCCCGGTGTAAATTACCGCATTCCAAATATATCCCGTGGAAGATTCACATAGCATATAAAACTTTATGCCAAAGCGCGCCCTTTTGGACGCAATAAATTGGATCCAGCTCAGGCGTCCCTTGTAGGCCATCAGACTTTCGTCCACACTGACATCCCTTTCTGGCACGTAGGTCCGCTGGAAGTTGGCGACAGTCATCTGGTACACCTCCCAGATTTTTTTGAGCTTGGGCGCAGGATGCGTGGCCTCATCAAACTCTTCGTTGTTGGCGAAGTGTAAGTTTTTCATAATCAGTGAAAAACGATACTCAGACATCACAGTCCCAAAAAATGGCGTGGCCAGCATCTGGTTGGTGGTCCAGTACCATTTCTGGAGCGGTTTGCCCACCACCCCTTGAAGGATGATGAGTCCTAGAAAGTTCCATATGTCCTCTTTAGTGACAGGTTCCCATTTTCTGGATCGGGAAAATCTGGCACGCAGAGTAGCAGATTGCTGATCGTGGTATTGATTGGTCTCTGTCACAATTTTTAAAATTACCTCCTCAGAAAGAAAGAGTTTCAGGTACGCCAGAGGGTTGTCACTCTCCACATCAACCTTCATCCCAGGAGATCCAGTGAATCGGAACCTCGGGGGCGCTGCCTGGTCCGCATCGCTGTCTATAGCCAAGTGCGCACATCACTTATGTCAGGTGCGGGATCATCGGCGTTGTCACTTTCTGCATCAGTGTCGGTGTCAGAGCCGGATGACAAATCGCCCCACGACTCACTGTCGCTCTGTTCTGCGATCAACTCCGTTTCGCTGCCGCTGTCGCTGTTGCTCAGCAGATCAAAAATCGCATTCGTAGGACAGCGCTTTTTAGATGCCATTTTCAAAGGGTTTTGAAAGGTTTTATTATATATTATTATATATGGCAAGGGGCACTGAAAGGGCACTGTGTCAGATTCCAAGGTGATACAGTGTAATCCTCTCAGATTACATTGTATCACCTCCTTTTTATGTGTTTGTGCACATTTGAATTTCCCTCCCAGTTCCGCTCCCATGCACCATTGCGGTGCAGGGAACGGAACCAGGAAGTCAGCTGACCGGTGGATGGCGCGGCTGGGATCTCGACGGTGATCACAGCAATGAGAGATCATTGCTGGATCGCCTGGAGACGGTAAGTAACGCTGCTGACGCTGGCGCTGGCTCTGCACATACACCCCGAGCGCGACTCGGGGATACCGATCGCAACAGGAAAGACCAACCCCGAGTCGCGCTCGGGGATACCGTCAAGGGGGTTAAAAGGGATCTTTCAAAATGAGTTTTACCCTGGTCTATTTTTAGGCATATTTTGTAAATGTTGCTATTTTGGGGCTTTAGAAGGCATTTTTTCACGCAAAATCTGAGAAAAATACATGTAGTTGGGTTCTAAAATAATTTGCATATGCTTTGATATGGGTACTTGGAAACAACCTGACCTGATTGGCTGTACAATAGACAATATTAGAGAAAGACAGGAGGTCATGCAAGCTTAAATGGAGCAATCTGTTATGCCGCGTACACACAAACGTTTTTTCCAATGAAAAAAGTCAGACTGACTTTTTCCATCGGAAATTCCGACCGAGTGTGTGCCCCATCAAACTTTTTTTTCAGAGGAATTCCATTGGAGTTTAAAAATAGAACATGTGCATTTGGTCGGGCAGAAGCCTGAACGTGTGTACGTGGCATTACATATCATTAAGAAACAGAAATGGTGCAAAACTGGTTCAAGCTACCAAAATGTGTTTTATTTGAGCTAATAAATTGGTTTCTACTAGTTTACCCCTTTAACCTGGGAATCACTTTGAACCTATCTACCAACAAGTATGTTTTTAGCATGTAGAACTTTTAGGAACTAAGCTAGCATTTCAATTTATAGTAAAAAAAAAAGCACATAAATTTAAGTTTATTGAAATATGAGTTACATTTTTCCTAATTAATTTCTCTGAGCTCTTAGTGGCATACCTAACAAGGGAACAGAAACAGCAGATGTTAAAAGGTGTGTTCTTGATCATGAAAGTATTCACTTGATTTTTAGTGGAGCAGTTAGTAGAGCATACTGCATTTGGTATGTGATGTAGGTTACACAATACATATACGTTGACAGATGAAGAGGATCTGATTTATAGAAGCTGTGTGTAGCACCCTCTAGTGTGCTAGAACTAAAATAGGTTTTGTTAGTGTAGGTAAATTGTCAGGCTTGGCTGGCAGCCAAGCCTGGGTTGTTTTGATTTATCAGGTGAGTGACTCAGGGAGAGCTGGATGACTCACAGGCATCTCTTATACCTCCCCCTACTTCTAGAAACTTACAAAAGATTCCAGAAGAATGGGAGTCGAGGAGAGGGAGATCTGCCCGAAGTATTCTGAGGGCCCTGACCAATTCCCAACAGATGGGTTGGCAGGGGACAGACTCCCTCAAATACTCAGGGTCGGCCTAGCTGGGGGCAGTGGCGTTTGGGTAGAAGCTGGAGATGAAGTGTAATGCCTTGTAATTAGGCTTTGAGTGGCCCTTGAGGGTAGCCCCCTAGTCTGGGGGGGGGTGACCTCAGGCCTGAGCTTGGGTGCAGAAGGGACCCTCTTCATGACTGAAGCCATGGGAGCAAGTGGAGGACAGCATGAGAACACTGCAGGGCAAACCTCAAGGGAGGAAGACAGAAAGATGAGTTTTTTACAGTCAGAGGACTGAGATCCAGCCTGAGAGTCTTGGATGTATGCAGAGTTGGCCTGGGAGGACTATGGAGTCTTAGCCAAGAGGGCTAGTGAAAGGGGCAGCTGCAGCCAGGTGGGCTGGCAATGTCTAAAGAGGTGGTGCTGGGATCACAGGAGGAAGACAGCTGGGCACTAGGACTTTCTTTTGCTACACTCTCAAAGATGCTCATAGTCCCTGCCTGCAAAGGGCATTTTCTACAGATCTAACTGAGCCTTTGTTAGATCATCTATGGTGCCCACTGGAACTGGGACGTGTAGTCCTACAAGCAAGAGTATGCTGGAGGTAGAAGGAGAAGTGTTTATATAGATAGTATACAGTTGTGTCCTTGAAGAGTTCAACTACTGTTCTGATCAAGTGGGCATCCCATAATAACACTATACCTATCCAAGTTTATTCTTCTTAATAAATTAAAAAACAAAGCACTGGACTGTTCTTCTGACTCAAGTGTGCTATGAATATGCAGTGTGCCTGGCTGTGCAGAGTGGGGGATCCCTTTCTACTTTTGGCTCCTTAGGGGGTGCGCTACATGCATCCAAAAATATCAGACAAAACACTAGTCACCAACATAGCCTGTTGTCTTATTTTTGTAGCCAGGTGCTGCCTAACTTTGCCTGTGTCATTATTGGACATTCTGTAACACCAGCTGCAGTAAGCCTGTTTCCCTCTAGTGTTCAGCCTAGACACTGTGTCATCATCTCCTGAATTCAGAGCAAGCAGGTCCCACAGCTGATGGAAGGGGATTGTGGGGATATGTGGTCCAAGGAGCCAGGGTTTGGATTGGAGCCAGACTGCTGTAGGCATAAATAGCCTGGTCCATGGAGGAATCTTTTTATTGGGGCCACGGCCTTCAGCAGAGAGCAGAGACCCAGTCAGGGAACATGAGATGACAGATGAAACAGCCTAGGCAGTGAGCAAACAGATCCACCAGTGCCAGCTTCCTGTGACAGTCGAGGGGCACTCTCATTGTTGCCGATACAGTTATAGCAGAATCCCAGCATCACTAGGTCCATGGCCAGGCACCCTTCACTGGTTGCAGATTCTTCAGGATCCTGTTCTATGACTTTCAGCCTTGGTATCATCTGGATTGGTGAGTGGGCAGAAGCCCACCCTGTGTACACCCCACAAAGACACTGCATGCAGACACCTTTTTCTCATCTTTAAGATTAAAGCCTCAAAAAGGAAACACTTTGCACATGCAATTTTCTGTTGCTGGTTGCCATTTCACCTCAATCCTTCTGGGCTCTTGTTGAGCTAGCTGAATATTCTGAACATCTACACCACAAGGACTCCTCCACCCACTTAAAGTAAAGACTCAATATCTGCACACATTAATGGTAACTCTATTCAGAGATTAATCATTGCATTTATTTTCAATTATAATTGTGCCACAAACTTGTTGGGCCGTGGCATCAGGATTTGAAGGAAGCAGTCTGACTTAAAAGGTCATCTTCCTCCCTTTTATACCTGGGGTCATAGGTTCTTTCAGGACCTACTGGTTAGTACTGTTAGACTTATTGTGATTTTCTTTACATTGCATACCCTTTGCATATTTACCAAGAATAATAAATTAAAGGGGTTGTAAAGGACATTTTTTCCTAAATAGCTTCCTTTACTTTAGTGCAGTACTCCTTCACTTACCTCATCCTTCGATTTTGCTTTTAAATGTCCTTATTTCTTCTGAGAAATGCTCACTTCCTGTTTTTCTGTCTGTAACTCACCACCGTAATGCAAGGCTTTCTCCCTGGTGTGGAGAAAGCCTCTTGAGGGGGGAGGGGGTGAGCAGGCAATTCAGGACACTCTCTACTTTGTAGATAGAGAAAGGAGCTTTGTGTTAGTGTGTGTCCTGACACTCCTGCTCGCCCCCTCCCCCTTCAAGAGGCGTTATCCAAACCAGGAAGAAAGCCTTGCATTACGGTGGTGAGTTACAGACAGAAGAACAGGAAGTGAGCATTTCTCAGAAGAAATAAGGACATTTAAAAGCAAAATCGAAGGATGAGCTAAGTGAAGAAGGACTGCACTAGTGTAAAAGAAGCTATTTAGGGAAAAAAATTATTTCCTTTACAACCCCTTTAACACTGAAAAATATTGTCTTAAGCTAATAATCTTACCTGTTTACTCTGTTATAGTCTGGTGTCTGTGTAATTGCATTATCACTTTTAAATATGTCCAAACCGAGGGTGTCAGAAGTGTCGGTAGACTTGCAAGGTCAGGGCAACCTTTGGGGTCAGTCATCTTCAAGTGGCCCTTACTGGGGTGGCCCTACATTATAGCTGATCTTTTTCACTTTACCGACTCACCATGTCTTGTTCTGCTTTATATCTGTGTGGAGGCAGCAATCTTGTTAGAGGCAGGGTTTTGCTTCCTCATGTGTCACAGCTGCTCTTCTTGACAACAGCTGATAACTGGTATATGAAAGGAGTAGGACAGGTGCAGATCCACAGAGTGAATCAAAGAAAAGCCGGAAGATGCGTGCAGTACAGACTCATCTCCAGCCAGCAGCACAGTGGTGACATGATTAGACCTCACTGCCCAATCTTGTGAGTCTAGTAGTCACTCCAGCAATGAGGCTGTTATGCACAGGAGTAAATAAGCATTGTCATATACCAGAAACTGTACTTCTATTTTTTAATTGAAGAGAAAAGCTACATTTTTGGGGTATTGCTTTAGGCACAATAAAAATGGCTAGATGTTCTATATAACAGTATATCTTCAGTTTTTCATCTCAGGTCAACTTTGACTATTGTGTATTTGTGTCAACATGAAAGATTCTGATAATAAAAATGACAGCACTAGTCAGTGGCATCTTCAGCTTTCATATTTAGGGTGGCACATCGGGGTCAGGTTCAAAAGTAGGGAGGCCAACTATAAAAATGATATGTACAGTTGTGCTCATAAGTTTACATACCCTGGCAGAATTTATGAGTTCTTGGTAATTTTTAGAGAATATGAATGATAACACAAAAAAACTTTCTTTCACTCATGGTTAGTGTTTGTCTGAAGCCATTTGTTATCAATCAACTGTGTTTACTCTTTAAATCACAATGACAACAGAAACTACCCAAATTACTCCGATCAAGTTTACATACCCTGGTGCTTTTAGGCCTGATAACATGCACACAAGTTGACACAAAGGGGTTTGAATGGCTATTCAAGGTAACCATCCTCATCTGTGATCTGTTTTCTTGTAATAAGTGTGTGTGTATAAAAGGTAAATGAGTTTCTGGACTACTGACAGACCCCCTTGCATCTTTCATCCGATGCTGCACTGTAGTTTCTGGATTCTGAGTCATGGGGAAAGCAAAATAATTGTCAAATATAGGACTCTCTGAAAACATCTGGTGTGGTTGCTTTAAGATGCACAATAAGGAGGCACTTGAAGAAAGATGGGCTGCATGGACGAGTCATCAGAAGAAAGCCATTTCTATGCAAATGCCACAAAGTATGCCGCTTCAAACACTCTTAAACAGCACAAAGACAATACTAAAACCTTCTGGCACAAAGTCATTTGGAGTGATGAGACCAAAATTGAGCTTTCTGGCCACCACCATAAATGCTACATTTGGAGAGGAGTCAACAAGGCCTATGATGAAACATACACCATTCCTACTGTGAAACACGGAGGTGGATCGCTGATGTTTTGGGGATGTGTGAGCTACAAAGGCACAGGAAATTTGGTCAAAATTGATGGCAAGATGAATGCAGTATGTTATCAAAAAATACTGGCAGAACATTTTCATTCATCAGCCAGGAAGCTGCGCGTGGGACGTACTTGGACATTCCAACATGACAATGATCCAAAACACAAGGCCAAGTTGACCTGTCATTGGCTACAGCAGAATAAAGTGAAGGTTCTGGAGTGGCCATCTCAGTCTCCTGACCTCAATATAATTGAGCCACTCTGGGGAGATCTCAAACATGTAGGTCATGCAAGACAGTCCAAGAATTTACAGGAACTGGAGGCTTTTTTTGCCAAGAAGAGTGGACAGCTTTATCATTTGAGAAGATAAAGAGCCTCATCCACAAATACCACAAAAGACTTTAGGCTGTCATTGATGACAAAGGGGGCAATACATGTTATTTTGATCAGGGTCATTTGGGTAGTTTCTGTTGTCATTATGATTTTAAAAGAGTAAACACAGTTGATTGATAATAAATGATTTCAGCCAAACACTAACCATAAGTGAGGCCGGGTTCACACCAATGCGATTTGAGTTCGGCTTAAACCGCATCTAATACGCAGAACATTTCTAAATACATTGTTTTCAATGAGGCTGGTTCACATATGTGCGATGCATTCGCATTGCGCATTGCAGAAAAAACGTGTGCGGATTTTATGCCTTGCAGTGCGGCTCAGGTGCAAATTCAGTCCCATTATCTTCTATGGATACGCATCTGATTCGCAGATGTGTTCAGTTCTCTTCAGGAATTTCTGTCATTCAGCTCAATACACTCCCCCACTCTCCTCTCACCGGGAACTTCTCCCAGGTCTCCAAATTCGCAGCTAAAAACGGAGCTAATCTGCTGAACAATTCCCTTATCTATCTGCAGAGATAAGAGAGCTGAAATTCTCACCGCACAAGTGTGAACCCAGCCTGAAAGAAAAGTTTTTGTGTTATCATTCACATTCTTTGAAAAATGGCCACAAATCATAAATTCTGCCAGGGTATGTAAACTTATGAGCACAACTGTATATATATATATATATATATATACATACATACACACAGTGCCTTAATTTTACCCCTTGACATTTTCCACATTATGTCATGTTACAACCAAAAACATAAATGTATTTTTATTGGGATTTAATGTGATAGCACAACACTAAGTGACATATAATTATGAAGTGGAAGGTAAATGATAAATGTCTTTCAAAATTGGCACCCGGGGCGGATCCTATATAGCCCACCCACCCCAAAGCACCTTGTCTGCATGTTGATGGGGACAACAGCCTCTTCCCCACAACCCTGGCTTGTGGCTGTGGGAGTCTGCGGGCAGGTACCTTTAACAAGGGGGGCCCCAGATCCCACCATCCTCCATGTGAATTAGTATGGGGTAAATTCGCCAAAAAAAGTGTAAAAAAGAAATAAAAACACACACTAGTAAAAAATTCCAAAAATAAAACACTAAATAATAAATAATATACGCTTCGCCCGCACAAAGATACGCCGCGGTACGTGGATCCGGGCCATGGAACCAATCCACAAGGAGTAAAAAAGTCCCAAAAGAGTTAATCCAAATGATCATCCATAAGATAGGTAGATGGATAGAGTAAACCTTATCCACCAGAGAAGACACCCGGGAGTGGTATTGTAGTCTCCTTACCCTATTTAGATGACCGCTATGACAGTGGTCTCAGCATACATGGGGATTTTGGGTCTCCCTCCAGACCTTCTGTGGTGTATCTGAGGTGCTGTCTGCTTGTCTTGAATGACCAGAGAAAAGAAAGAAGACCATAGCATAATACCAAGGCGTATTTTAATTAAGCCAAAAAAGTTGTGCACTTACAGGATCGAAGATATCAGATAGCGGTGTACATAAATCCAAATGTAATGGAGGGGTGGCGGCTTCACCTCCTTCTCCTGCTCGTATGCGCTCCGTGCTTCCTCGTTAGGAATGGCGTGATGACGTCAAGCATGCAAGCCTACGCGTTTCATCACCACGGACGTCGTCTGGGATTGGCTGCTAACAATTTTAACAATTCTTCTTGAAATTAAAAAACAATGTCCCCTGATGTATATCTATTGTCAATCACAAATCCTGCCACACCTGGTGACGTCACCAATCTGTGCATGCTAGGTCCCAATGTTGAGGGCATGTGGCCTGGTATGGTTCAGGGGGGGCACTCGCTCAACCCGCCCCTTTCCTGGCCTGCCAGGCTGCATGCTCAGAGAAAGATCTGCTATGGATTTTGGTGGGGCCCATACTATTTAAAAAAAAATTGGTATGGGGGTTCCCCTCAAAATCCATATTTTTAACATAAATTGTTAGCCAGGGTTAATTTGGTTGTTTTGCAGACTGTCTGGTAAGTGTGCTGGGATATCTTTTGTTTCTTTCTGGTGTATGTTGTCATTCCATGTGCACCTTACTGCAAAGGCTAGTTCTAGGTTGGGGTGGTTGGCTGCCTCAACGAGGACACACTGGATGCCTTTGCTGCCATTGTGTTCTTGCTGGGAGTCACATGTACCCCTGTGCTTAATCACTTAAGGACCGCCTCCTGCACATATACATCGGCACAATGGCACGGCTGGGCACAAGCACATACCTGTACGTCCTCTTTAAGTGCGCAGCCGTGGGTCATCGGCGCGCGCCCACGGTGCGTGCCCTCGACTCGGTCCGAAACTCCGTGACTATGGCCGTGGGACCCGCGGACCCGATCGCCACCGGAGTCCCGTGATCGGTCCCTGGAGCTGAAGAATGGGGAGAGCTGTGTGTAAACACAGCTTCCCCGTTCTTCACTGTGGCGCTGTCATTGATCGTCTGTTCCCTGATATAGGGAAGGGTGATCAATGACGTCACACGTTCAGCCCTGCCCCCCTACAGTTAGAAACACATATGAGGTCACACTTAACCCTTTCAGCGCCTTTTTGCTGTGAAAATGACAATGGTCCTAAAAATGTGTCAAAATTGTCTGATGTGTCCGCCATAATGTCGCAATCATGAAAAAAATCGCTGATCGCCACCATTAGCCACCATTAGTAGTAAAAAAATAATAATATTTTTACTACTAATTTTGTAAACGCTATAAATTTTTGCGCAAACCAATCGATAAACGCTTATTGCGATTTTTTTTACCAAAAATAGGTAGAAGAATACATATGCCTAAACTGAGCAAAAAAAAAAATATTTATTTTTTATATATTTTCGGGGGATATTTATTATAGCAAAAAGTAAAAAATATTGCATTTTTTTTTCTAAATTGTCGCTCTATTTTTGTTTATAGTGCAAAACTAAAAACCGCAGAGGTGATCAAATACCACCAAAAGAAAGCTCTATTTGTGGGGAAAAAAAGGACGGCAATTTTGTTTGGGAGCCACGTCGCACGACCGCGCAATTGTCAGTTAAAACAACGCAGTGCCGAATTGCACAAAAGGCGCCTGGTCCTTTACCTGCATTTTGGTCCGGGTCTTAAGTGGTTAAAGGAGGGGTGAACTCCCTCCAGGCACACCTGCCCTTAACCACTTGCCCTCTGGAAGATTTTACCGCCTTCATGACCAGGGCATTTTTTTGCTATTCGGCACTGCACTGCTTTAATTGGTAGTTACACAGTAATACAACACTATGCAAATTAAAAAAAAAATTTACACAAACAGAGCTTTCTTTGGTCGACATTTTTTTATTATATAAACAAAAAAAAGTTTGAAAAAAAACTCTACTTTCTGCTATAAAACATATCCAATTAAAAAATTAAAAAAAATGGGGCAGATTCATAAAACAATTACGCCTGTCTAACTGGTGTTAGACAGGAGTAATTTCAAATTTCCCGCGGCGTATCACTAATTTGAATTCTCAAACCATGATACGCCGGCTTCGGGCTTCGATCCGAGAGGCTTACGTCTTCGTAAGCCTTCGGATCTACGCTGCCATCTATTTGCGGCGGCTGGGAGGAGTTCGCGTCGTTTTAATGCGTCGGGATATGCTAATGTGTTTTTACGGGGATTCACGAACAAACGAGCGAGCGGCGCAGTCGTTTTCGTCTATTTTTTTATACGTAAAGTTAGAGCAGCTTTTTGCTGCTCTAACTTTACGTAGCCCATGTTAAGTATGGCCGTCGTTCCCGCTTCGAATTTATTTAATATTTTTTTTTATTTACGTAACTCGTCGGGACGTGGATCGCCCGTAAAGTACGCTACATAAACAACGAATGACGTCACGACGTGATTTCGCGCAATGCACGGCGGGAAATTTGCGAACGGAGCATGCGCAGATCGATCGCCGCGGGAACGCGCCTAATTTAAATGTTTCACGCCCCCTACTCGTCTATATGGATTGCGACGGGAGAAATACACTACGCCGCCGTCGTTTACCGTAGAAAATCTACCTGAATTCCACGTAGAGCAAGGTAAAAAACGGCGGCGTAGCGTATTTCTGCTACGCTACGATAATCCATTTCTCTGTGAATCTGCCCCAATGTTTTCTTCATACATTTAGGACAAAGTATATTCTGCTACATGTCTTTGGCTTGCGTAAAAGTTATAGCATCTACAAATGATGGTACTGTACAGTATATATACTGGAATTTGTATTTATTTTTTATTTTATACCGGTAATGGAGGTGATCAGCGACTAACTGACACTGACATTACCAGTGACATTAATACAGTGATCAGTGAAAATACTATACAATGGGGGTTATTTACTAAAGGCAAATCCACTTTGCACTACTAATGCAGTAAAAGTGCACTTGGAAGTGCAGTCGATGTAGATCCCTGGGGACATGCAAGGAAGATAAAAAACAGCATTTTAGCTTGCACATGATTGTTTAAAAATATCAGCAGAGCTTCCCCTCATTTCAGATCTACCCCTTAGGTTTACAGCGACTGCACTTACAAGTGCACTTTTAGTGCAATTCCAAGCACTTTGCACTTGTAGTTTGCACTTGTAGTGCAAAGTGGATTTGCCTTTTGTAAATAACCCCCAATTTTATTGGCACTGGCTGGGAAGGGGTTAACTGTGGGCCTAACAATGTGTGTAATGTGTGCTGCTTCTACTAATCGATGTGGTTGATTTTTTTCCCTTTGCAGGGTGTAAAAATAGCCACATCACTGCTCTGTGTAAAGAGCCCCGTGTTGTTAGTAAACGCAGGGCTCTGTACTGTGATTCGCTAAACCAGCAGGAGACAATTTTGGAAATTAAGTGCCCCAGTGATTTTATGGGCAAGGAAAATGAGCCAGAATGAAAGGGAGTAATATCGTAAAAAAGTACAAATATTTCGAATATACATATATATTGAAAATTCACAAGCAGGTACACCTAAAAACTATGCATTTGAACACGATCAAATAGAACAGCAACTAAATGCTGGAACACACTAGCCTCAAAATTGAAGGTTACAGTAAATGTGTGGTCATAGATGATCCCAACATGTTTCAGGGCTGTAGGTATTCAATTCCTTCTTCAGGGATTTTTACAGGCTGTTTGTTCTATTCAAAAAGATGTACATAGAGAAAAACGCATAAATATATATAAATGCTAGAAAATAAATATGGATGTATATAAGTAGAGCAGATAAGCAGCAAAACATTTATTCGTGGGACATGGGAATTCATCATACTCACAGAGGATCAGGTCCTTAGAAATACAATACACATCAGAAGTTCACCCAGTAGCATGAGGGACTCTGGGAACCACAAGTGCATTTTCAATATATATGTATATACAATACATTTTAACTTTTTTACGATATTACTCCCTTTCATTCTGGTTCATTTTCCTTGCCCATAAAATCCCTGTGGTACTTAATTTCCAAAATGTTCTCTTTATTTGGGATGTGGCAAGGATTGCCAGTGATGCACTCCTGATTGGTTTCTCCACTTAGTTTTAACTAGCAAGAGACAGCCATAAACCATTGGCCGGGACCTGCTGACTGAATCACACCACAGATGGGGCAGTGGGCGCTCGCTCGCCCCCTACCTGGAAATTTCAAACAGAAATTCTGTACAGAGGTACAGGCAAGAAAGCTGGAAGAAGTGTCTACAGCAGTGGTTCTCAACCTGGGGTCGGGACCCCCTTGGGATCGAATGACAATTTGCCAGGGGTCACCATATCCTGGGCTATTCCTGAAGCCCGCACTGCTCTACCAGTCTTTTCACCCAGAAAGGCTGTCCCGAAGCCTGTGACTGCCCAGCTGGGCTGTTCTTGGAGCCCACAGTCGCCCATTTAGTTCACGGCATGGCTGGGGGGAAGCTGACTAATGAGGAATGTGAAGTGGGAGGGGCTGGAGGAGACCCTATCTCCTGAATACGGCATAGGTGTCACTGCTATGAGACACCACAAAGTCGGAGACACCGTGAAGCCAGAGTCACAGTGAGTAACACTACCTGTGATTATAGTTGCCATTAAAAGTCCCCATTACAGTTCTCAGATCAGCAGATGACCTTGATCAAGAGCACCTAAGTTGTCTGCTCAGAACTCCCCCTAACACAGCCACTCATCTCACCCCTACCAGCAGGGTCACTCATCCCATTCCCCCCTACCCAGGGCCGTCTTAATAGCATCATGAGCCCCTGGGCAAAGTAATGCTCTGGGGCCCCTACAATGATGACAGTGCAGGTAAACAGACGTTAAGTAGGTAGGAGGCAGACTGCCTCCCCTTTGCATCTATCACTCTCAGTGCCATCATGGGGCCCCCAATTTCAGGGCAGTGTGGGCTCAAAGACTAGCTGCTTTGGGGAAAGTGCAGGGGCCCCCTATGCAGCTGGGGCTCCTGGGCAGTGCCCAGGTGTGCCCTCTCATTAAGACAGCCCTGCCCCTACCCCCCACCAAGCAGTAAGAGAATAAATTAAAAATTGAGAATACATGCAATGGAGAGAAAAAGTGGGGGAGCGAACAAAGAAAAAGGGAGAAAAATAATAAGAAAGATGTCTAGAGGGAGGGATGGGGGGGAAAAAATAAGAAATTAACATAAAGAGAGATAAAAGGGAAAGAAGGAGAACATAGAGAAAGAGTGGTACATCGTAAAATGTACCATAAGTGGTTTAATACCGTACGAGTGGAAGGGACTCTGGGAGCGCTAAATGTCCATGGTTAGCGGTGCAAATTACTTGTCTTGCCCCGGGTGCTGACAGCCCACGCTACGAAAATAATTTTACTGTTAGGGGTCCCCACAACTTGGGAAATTTTTTTCAAGGGGTCACGGCACTAGAAGGTTGAGAACCACTGCTCTACAGGAACCTGGCACTACACCAGGGACTGGTCAGTGCTGCTATGCTCTACAGGCTACGGTGAAAAAAGTATAAATGCACATTTTCTTTCCTGCAAAAATATGTGTATTGATTATTATTTTTATTTTTTTTACCTTAATGCATTCTCTGCATTAAAGTAAACATTTGTTTAATGTCAGCTACTCCCCTATGCCCCCTATATTTACCTGAGCCTCATCTTGATTGGTTGCTTTGTACGCCTGTACAACAGCTGTCAGTCAAAAGCTGTGAGAGGAGAGTGGGAGGGGGGGCAGGCTGTGTGTCTGAATAAATGAGAAGAAAGGGGAGAAGGAAAGGGAGCAATATCCTCACATGTAATGAGCATGTGGATACTGGATAGTATAGTGGGTGCCACATCCTATTAAGTATGAGAGAAAAATTAACTAGGGGCAAGTTATTGGACTTTTCAGGCACTATATGTTGTAAAGGATGTAGTCGTACAGAGAAATTTTCTCTAAAAAATAAATGTATTTAGACACAAGGGTGTAATTAAACATTAAAAATTAGACGTTCCATAGGAACAGTCTGGCAAACTAATTACACATTGCAGGGTACCTCCAGAGTAATACATGACTATGGTATAACTAAACATGACCCTTAACTGCTAAGCACCCACATTTTACCCAACCTCTATTTTAGTAAATAACCGAGACCACCACTTAATGTTGGAGTAAAAAACTGGCCGTAGCAGCCTCCATTTATTTTAAATAACTTCATAAATATTAAATAACCTTTATTAACAAAAAACATATATGTAAACCTGAAATATAATCACATTTTCTTTTTAACCCTACTAGTGCTGGACTTTGCAGGAACATTAACACAACTTTTTAACCCTTGAAAAACCTTTTTGAGCACTGCGGTACCTAACCTCTGGTCCTAGGCCTCAAGCCGACAAGCTGGCTCAGAGACGACCACTGACCGCAGTGCCCCCATTAAGAACCTCCCAGCTACACCTTGGTAAACTGGACTAACAGCCCCTTCAGAACCCATACCACCTCTGGGTAATGGCATCCACTTTAGGGTAATTTCTTCTCCTGCAAAGTCCAAACACCCGCCGCCACGACATCTTAATTCCGCACCTGTGTGAGAGAAACAAAACAAGGAAAGCACCAGAAACACCAACAACCGCACAATTAACGTAACATCCTAAAAGGCACATTACCCCTTATCCCCAACATACCCACCAAAAACCAAAAAAGGGAGGGTGGGTGGGAAAACTTCCTCCACGTGTGTTAGCCAGGGAAGGAGGAGGGGGAATTTAAAACCTCCCCTCCCCTCCCTCAGCCAACTCACAAAAAACACTCCCACCGACCAGACCAGGGCTTAGTTAACCCTGTCATGGCCGGCACTCCACTTAATGGCTTTGCCATTGCTGCGTGCCTTACTTGACTATGGTATAACTAAACATGACCCTTAACTGCTAAGCACCCACATTTTACCCAACCTCTATTTTAGTAAATAACCGAGACCACCACTTAATGTTGGAGTAAAAAACTGGCCGTAGCAGCCTCCATTTATTTTAAATAACTTCATAAATATTAAATAACCTTTATTAACAAAAAACATATATGTAAACCTGAAATATAATCACATTTTCTTTTTAACCCTACTAGTGCTGGACTTTGCAGGAACATTAACACAACTTTTTAACCCTTGAAAAACCTTTTTGAGCACTGCGGTACCTAACCTCTGGTCCTAGGCCTCAAGCCGACAAGCTGGCTCAGAGACGACCACTGACCGCAGTGCCCCCATTAAGAACCTCCCAGCTACACCTTGGTAAACTGGACTAACAGCCCCTTCAGAACCCATACCACCTCTGGGTAATGGCATCCACTTTAGGGTAATTTCTTCTCCTGCAAAGTCCAAACACCCGCCACCAGCACCCAAAGGTAACTCCTTACCTTTGGGCGCACCTCCACACCCTAAGTGCCCGTTGCACACCGTCCTGCAGGCCCAACACCCACATGTCAATCCCCACATCTGTCAAATGAACTCCATCTCCCCGCTGGTACCTCCACGTATCCACCTCCAACTCCGGATGCCTGACCACCAACCCACCATTTCTGATAACAAAACGTGCCACGTCCCGGTTAACCTTCCTCCTGGCCCTGTTCACTCCCTCTACCGACCTGGCCATCCTCCAGGATGACCGGGGAACAATATCTGACCACACGACTACCGTGTCCGGGTAGGCCATGCGGATCCTTAAAAAATCAAACTTAATGTCTCTTGCGACGTCCAACATTGTACGAACCCCAAGGTCGTTGCCCCCCACGTGTAGTAATAAAACATCCGGCGAACGGTCTAATTGTGCAAACTTGTGCACTTCCGGAACCACCCTGCCCCACAACATACCCGGAAAACCCAACCATCGAACACTCGCTTCATGTCTTGGTACCCCAAGCTGACGACCATCCGGTCGCATGTCCGCTCTCCTAGCCCCCCAATGAACGAAGGAGTGGCCCATTATCCAAACCAGTCCCTGTCCCGTACCTGAAAGACATGAAACAAAATTACGTCACCACCAGACTTTCAAGAGACGCTCCCGTCCCCCGTAATCACATGGTCCCTTACCAAAAACAAACCCTGGCCCCCCTGAGCCTAGTGAGTGACCTCCCCCCCCCCTTGAGACCCTCCAGGTTGCCCTGTGTGGCCTGTTCTCCCATTGACCCCCAGGGGCACTAACAACTGTGGTCTCACATACAGCTGAAACCTTCCCGACTCCCACCTGCCAATCCTTTTTACCATCTCATCGGTCATGCCGCTACGTGCAGCCTCCGTCGCGGCCCCGATGCGAAAAGAATGTGCTGAAAACTCCTTGCCACGAGGCCCAACGCCCCCAAACACCTCCTGAACACCGCCACGAACTGGTACCGTGACAACGGTGTACCATCCTCATGCACCAGAAATGCACCACCCAACGTCGGACGGACATCCAAAAATTCCCGCACCACTTTAACGGGACACAGCTCCGACCCCCCAATAGGGAACAACCGCACAAACCTGCCCTTCCCCTTTTGATCAGTTTTTGACTTCCGTAAACACAAACTGACCCCTTCTCGTGCCCACCGCACATCCATGGCCAACATGCCCCCCTGTGTTGCCCTCGAGGGGCTGACCAGCTCCCCCACCCGAAACGCTCCAAAGAACGCCAGCGCAAAAGCAGCCCTGAACAATAGCGCCTCGTACCGTGACTTGCACAGCGTAGCCAATTCCCCCATAATACCCCTTAATATTTCGAATGACACCGGGCGGCGGGCGTCCGCCCGCCGTCCCTGCTTTCTGTAACCTTTTAGTGCCTGCCGCACACAAAACTCCTTCGTAAAGTCCGTACACCCCTGCAACTTCAACCAAAAGGCCAAACCTGCCAATTTTTTTATCCAACACCGATTGGGACACCCCCGCCTCCATATTCCTAGCCACAAAATAAAGCACCAGACCCCTTACCTCAGGACCCACCGGGTCCACCGCCGCCTCGCGAACCAGAGCCTGCCACTCTAACCAGACCTTCTCGTAGGCCACCCATGTGCCCACACTTACCGACTTTTTGATCCAATCGGAGATGATTCCAACGGAATCTCCCATAGCCACTCTGGACAGGGTACCCCATGCTCCTCCGCGTCCGGCACCAATTCCCGGAACCTGTCCCACTGAAAGCGAGACAATGCGTCAGCCACTACATTTTCCACACCCGGCAAATGCACCGCATATACAAATACATTCATCTGCAAACAGCGCAGCACCAGGTGCCGCAACAGCCGAATAACCGGTGGAGAAGATGCCGTGACCCTGTTAATCACCTGCACCACCCCCAGATTGTCTCCATGGAAACGCACTTTCCGATCCCGGAAGGACGAACCCCATAGCTCCACTGCTAGCACCACTGGAAACAATTCCAGTAGCACCAGGTTTTTGGTGAACCCCGCTTCCAGCCATGACTGGGGCCAAGGCCCAGCACTCCACTGACCCTGAAAATATGCGCCAAAGCCCGAACCCCCGGCCGCATCTGTGAACAACTCCATATCGAAGTTGCTGACCGGACCGGACATCCACAAGGCCCTTCCATTGAAGGACTCCAAAAAGAAGTGCCACATCAACAGGTCATCTCTGTGATCCTGCACCAGACGAACATAGTGCCTAGGGGACCTGACCCCCGCTGTACTAGCCGAGAGGCGTCTGCAAAAAACTCTCCCCATCGGCAGAATGCGGCACGCAAAATTGAGCTTACCCAGGAGCGACTGCAGCGCTCGGAGCTGTACCTTCCGCAGACCTAACATCTCACTAATCTCCGCCTTGAGGCCGTTCAATTTGTCTAGCGGCAACCTGCATTCCATGGCCTCTGAATCGATCACAATACCCAAAAATTGAATGACCGACTTAGGTCCTTCCGTTTTCTCGGGCGCCAGCGGCACGCCGAAGCGCTCTGAAATGTGTTCCAGCGTGGCTAACAATATTGCACAAATGCGCGACCCCGCCGGGCCGACGCACAGGAAGTCATCCAGATAATGTATCACGGAGCTCACTCCGGACACATCCCTAACCACCCATTCCGGCGCGCCCCAGACACGCGTAGAAACGAGCTGAACTGTTCGAGTGCCCCCCGGCCGTACAAGGCGCACGAAAGCACCCCCGCACGCATGGCGCCTCGCGCTCAGCAGCCCATCGGTAGACACTTATCCACGTAGAACTCCCCACCCCAGTGGCAGCCCAACAGCCGAAAGCTATCCGGGTGAACCGGGAGTAGCCGAAAGGCGGCCTCAATGTCCGACTTGGCCATCAGTGCCCCCCGGCCGTACCGGCGAACCCATCCCACCGCGGCATCAAAAGAAGTGTAGCACACCGTACAATCGCCTACGCTGATGGCATCGTTGACCGACCCACCCTTTGGAAACGACAGGTGGTGGATGAGCCGGAATTTGTTCGGCTCCTTCTTTGGCACCACTCCCAACGGGGAAACCACCAACCCTTCCAAAGGAGGGGAAACAAAGGGGCCCCCCATACGGCCCAGCGCCACTTCCTTCCGCAGTTTCTCCGAAACCACTTCCGGATGTTGTAACGCAGAACGCAAATTTTTTGCCACTGGGGGAACCACCGCCAAGTTGCAAGGAATCAAGAAACCCTCAGAAAAAACCCCTTTCTAACGACAGAGCAGCCGCCCTGTCCGGATACCTACCGAGAAACGGTCGCATCCTTTCCACCATCACCGGAGTCCTCCCTCTTACCCGCAGAGTCTCCGGGACGCCCCCTGCCTTGCTTAAAACAACGGGAAGAGGGGTGATTACCCCCACAGCCAGAGCACTCGTGCTTGAACCGGCAGGACCCTCCAAACTTACAGTTACCCTCGTTGAACTGCCAGCAAACCCCCTTTTTCTTTCCGGCCGACTGACCTGGGGAAGAGGTTCCGCCGGCCCCCCCCTGAAAAAACGGAGCAGACGTCCGCGGGGCCGACATAAGCCGCATCCAAAGGCCGATGTCCTTGGTATCCCACCTAATATCTGGCCTAATAGCCCGGCGCTGCCGGAATTGCTCATCGTATCGGAGCCACCCCGTGCCCCCGTAACACCGATAAGCCTCGCTGATGGCCTCCTGATAACTGAAAAGCGCCGAACAGTGTTCGGGGTTTTTCTCGCCAATCACGCTAGCCAAGATCGAATAAGCCTGCGACCAGTTCGTAAACGTCCTGGGAATAAGCCTATAACGCCTCTTCTCTTCATCCTCCTTCTTGGATTCCTCCGGCTTAACCCTGTCAAGGTTAAACTTCTCCAGAGGCAACAGCGCAAATATTTCAACATATTCGCTCTTCCAAATTTTTTCCCTCACCTCCTGCTTCAAATGCGAACCCAGGGGCGCCTCATAACAAGTGTAAACTTCTCCCCTGGCCGCGTCCGCCAACCGGACCAAGTCCCTTTTTTTTGCAGAGTCACCCCCTGCATCACCCTTTGCACTCGGCTGTGCAGCAGGCAAAGCCACATCCACCGCCAAACTCGTCCCTCCATCCACTGGCACCACTGTCCCAGTCACTGAAGACGCCACCACGGGTGCTATCGCCCCGGCTCCTAACACCGGCGCCCAGGCGGCCGCCGGGCCCATGGCAGGGCTCTCCCCCCCTTTCAACTGGCTCACCAATGCCTCTAAACCCACTAAAAAACGCTGCAACCCAGCGCCCTCACCTGCCTGCACCCCCTGTGCCCCAGACATACCCCCATTACCCCCCGCCGCCGCGGGGATTACCAACCTACCCCGGGAGCCCCCCCCCCGGCCCCCAGACAACACACCATCATTACATAAGACATCAGAAAAAACCGAAAACGACTTACCGGGCTGTCTGGAAGCAATCCCACCAGCCGCACGCCTCGTCTCCCGCGCTGTGAACTCCGTCCTAGGAACGAACTCCTCCTCCGAGCCGGACAGCTCACCCTCCGAAAGCATTCCAGGCCGGACGTCTTCTCCAGATGATGGCCCACCAGGCGACTCGGGCCTGGCAGCCGAGGGCCCAGAGCTGGCCTCGCTCACCCTGCGCGCTCTGGACCCGTGCACCGATTTCCCCGACGCTTTTCTGGGTGCCGCACATTCTCTGCCGTCTTCCACTCCCCCACGCCCATCGTCCCCCGGGCTGGATTGGTGGTGGCTGGCCGCGGAGGGAGACAGGCTAGCCACCGCATGTACAGACCTCCCCCGCCGAGGCTCCCGGACCTCCGGTGCACAACCGGGGTTGGAGCCCGCATCCCTCTGTTCCACACGCTGGGCGGGCATGGCCGCCGCTTTTGAGCCCCCTGGCCGCCCCCCCCTGCACCCCGCTGCTGACTTGCTGCCGTTTCGTGTCCCCCCCTCCCCCCCGCCGCCCTGCGCTTGGTGGATGGGGCCGGGGGAGAACGGATGGGGCTGCCTGCTCGCCTCCGGGACGTGGAAGGAGGACCCGGGGAGTAACGGCTCGGGGGCCGAGAAACGCGGGTGCGGGCAACACTAACACCCCCCTCCCGGACCGGAGTGTCATGCGGCGCGTCCCCCCGCAGGAGGAGAGGCCCCAGCGCGGCCTGCAGCCACCCCTCCCCGCGACGCTCAGCCTCCTCACGGAGCTGAGAAAACAAAAGATCTGTGCCAGACATACCAGGCAGGGAAAAGGACCCGAGCGCTGGAAAGAAAAAACAAAAACCGCAGGTAATTACCCCTATTCAGGCAGAGCACCAGACCCCAGCAGCACGTCCTAACAAAACTTCCTCCACGTGTGTTAGCCAGGGAAGGAGGAGGGGGAATTTAAAACCTCCCCTCCCCTCCCTCACCAACTCACCAACTCACAAAAAACACTCCCACCGACCAGACCAGGGCTTAGTTAACCCTGTCATGGCCGGCACTCCACTTAATGGCTTTGCCATTGCTGCGTGCCTTACTGGAAAATTGTATAGCCATAATAATTAAATACAGGAATTTTTTTAATTAAATTAAAGAAATCAATTAAAATAATCGATAAAAAATAATATTAATAGTATAAGTATCCTGTATAGACGGAGGAGGTGCAGACATGAAAAAGTCTGCAAGATGGATCTTGCGATGTGGAGACACGTGTCTGAATAGACTCAAACAGCCAGGCTTGGTATAGAGTATGCACATGTGCCCCCATAGCAGTCTGGGGACGCCGGATGTGGAGGATGGGGGCTGCTCTGTGCAAAACCATTGCACAGAGCAGATAAATATGACATGTTTATTGTTTTAGTGACAAATATTATTTAACCACTTGCTTACTGGGCACATACACCCCCCTCCTGCCCAAGTGAAATTTCAGCTTCCGGCACTGCGTCGCTTTAACTGACAATTGCAGGGTCGTGCGACGTGGCTCCCAAACAAAATTGACGTCCTTTTTTCCCCACAAGTAGAGCTTTCTTTTGGTGGTATTTGATCGCCTGTGCGGTTTTTATTTTTTGCGCTATAAACAAAAAAGTGCGTCAATTTTGAAGAAAAATACAATATTTTTTACTTGTTGCTATAATAAATATCCCAATTTAAAAAAAAAAAAAAAACATTTTTTTTCTTAGTTTAGGGCGATTCTTCTACATATTTTTGGTAAAAAAAAAAAAATCGTAACAAGCGACTGGTTTGTGCAAAAGTTATAATGCTTACAAAATAGGGGAGAGAATTATTATTTTTTATTATTTTTTTTTTACTAGAAATGGCGGCGATCTGCGATTTTTATTGGTACTGCGATGTTATGGCGGACACATCGGACACTTTTGACACATTTGTGGCGCCATTCACATTTATACTGCGATCAGTGCTATAAATATGCACTAATTACAGTATAAATGTGACTGGCATTGAAGGGGTTAACACTAGGGGGTGAGGAAGGGGTTAAATGTGTATCCTAGGTGTGTTCTAACAGTGGGGGGAGGGGGGTGACTGGGGGGGTGACCGATCTGTGTGCCTATGTACAAGGAACACAGATCGGTCTCCTCCTCTCCAGAGACAGGACGCTGTCTCTGTGTAAAACGGCAATGAGAGATGATCTATGAGATCATCTCTCATTCGCCCACAGATCGCATTGCAAACGGCCACTCTGACTGGCCGTTCGCCGCGATCTGTGATTGGCCAACACAGGCTTCCCCGCAGCCTGCTCTAGAGTGCGCGCTGGGAACGCCCAAAGGGGTGGCCGTCAAAAGACGCCATGTTGGATATTCAGACCCGCGCTGTTGCCGTCATTTGACGGTAGCGCGGGTCTGAAGTAGTTACGTTTTTTTTTCACTTTAAAAAGGTAGTAAAGTTAACCTTAAAAAAAAAAAGTCCACCCTACAGGTTTAAGCCATAATGTGCTAGAATACTGCGTACTAGCACATTATGTTAGACTTACCTTTAGAACTTATCCCTCCAGCCGCGATGACTTTACTCCAATGCGCATGCCCCAGGCACGAGTATGCAGTTTTTTGACGGTGACGTCACTGGCTACTGCTCATCACTGTCGTTTTAAAAGAGGGATAGAGCCATTGGGCTGACTCAAGATACATGTATGCTCACGATTGTCACTCTAATCATTAGAGTCTAATGTAACACTGGATGTTGTTTCTCTTTGTATCGTTTGTTACGCTACCAATAAATATATTTTCAACTCTAAAAGAGGGATAGAGAGTAGTAAAATACTTGTGGTGGTGAAGATGGTGGGGTTCAGCAAGAGGTTCGGAAATTTAGGTGGTAGGAGGAATGATACATGACTGCTCTTGTTGATGAGTATCAAACTTTTTTTTAGGAATTTAAAGTAGAATTTTAAGTTTAATTTCAGCTTGACTCTCTTTAATTCTGACAGTAGACAGGAAGTCACCCATACTACTATGGAACATAGACTAGCATCGCTAACTGTATGTAGATAATGCTACAGTACTACAGTGCATTACAACACATACAACAATCACATATTTTTATAATGGAATATATGTGTTTGGGCCAGCTTGGCCCAAACAAACTATGTAATGTGAAATTGAAACTGGAATTCTAATTTAGGAGACAAAATATAATGCATTGTAAAACTTTTACATTTTTACAGGACACTTTTAATAAGGGAGAATAAGCCTAAATGTACTAGCGACAAGAATTATATTCAGGGATTTTTTTTAATAATACATCTGCATTGTTTGGTATCAAGTGAACTATTCATGTCAGACTACCATTTCTGGATATAGTGTAATTGTAATTGTCAGTCGGAGAGATTAATAAGTAGTACATCTGAAAGAGAGAGAAAGTGCTGAATCATACTGGCATTGGAGCACAGCTTCTCAAGTATGGAAAGTGCAAATTGGTAGGCATATGGAACTGATCTTAGGAAGTGTATGATTTTCAGCACCCTCCAAAAATCCAGTTTAAAGGGACCAGGATCTTGTGTTAGGGTGGTAATTGGTGTTAAAACCAGAAGCAGGTACAGATAACCCAAAATGGGGTATATTGGGGAGTGTTTGGGGGTAAGAAAGATAGAGAGGTGTCCTGTATGTTTTTATTCAATTTTTCAATGCACATTTATTGAGAAAAAAATAGAGGGCTTTCATGCACATTTTCAGGGTGAGACTGATCGTTGGGTGTGATCAAAGGGAAAAGTGGAGGCGGGTAAAGCACCAGGGTGCACTTTGTAGAGGTATGTTGAACTGGGTCTGCTTAATCAATGGCCAAAGTTTGACTTTAGCACAGTATATCGGCACCAATCAATTAGTCTCACCAAATGGGAAGCTTGGTAATATTTTATGGTGTCAGGTAAGGCAAGGCCACCATATCATTTGGAAATTGTTAACAGACATCAAGGTAATCTTGGTTTCTTACTAGCTCAAATAAAGGTAACAAAGAGAGTGTCGATTTATTTGAAATAAGAGGTTGGTAAAAAGATTGGTAAACCTGGAAAGAGATATAAAAATATGGCTAAGGGCATCTTTAGGATGTTGCAATGTCCGAACAATGAAAACAGGTCAGATTGCCATTTGCAAGGACAAGATCTGACCAAAATGGGGGACCAAATGTGCCAATGTATTTCATGTCCCAGAAGATCCATAAGCATTTGAACTTCCTCTGTAAGTGACTTATGTTGGGTCTTGGACATGGCTGCCCCATCTCGTCTAGTTTTAATCAATTGATTTTCAAGTTAGACAGAGTACCATATTGGTCATATTCGCTGAGAAGGTTAGGAAGCAAGATGTGGGGGCTTGTGAGAGAAAACACCATGTCGTCTACATAAGCAAAATCTATATTTTGAGAGGTCCCTAATTTGTACCCATGAGATGCTGGGGTTATGTCAAACCATGCACAGAAAGGCCTCGTACACACGATCGGACATATCCGATGAAAACGGTCCGCGGACCATTTCCATCGGATATGTCCGATCGGGAGTTTGATCCGATGGCGTGTACACACCATCGGATCAAATTCCCCGCCGCCGGACGGCGCGGTGACGCGGCGGTGACGTTGACGCCACCACGTCACCGCCACGTCACCGCACCAGGAAGTTAAACACTTCCGCGCATGCGCCAAATCCATTCGGCGGCGGCGTGGCGGCAGTGGGGCACGACATGTCTGCTGGTAAGTGTACTAACCAGCAGACATGTCGGGCGGACAGATTTCACCAGATGGATTTCAAAGCATGCTTTGAAATCTGTCGGGTGGATAAATCTGTCCACTAGCCCATACACACGAGCGGAGATGTCTGCTGAAACGGTCCATCGGACCGTTTTCAGCGGACATATCCCCTCGTGTGTACGAGTCCAAAGGGTTCCAGAGAGAGGGCAATTGGAGCAGTGAAAGGGATCAGTGAAACCCTGTGGATAGAAATAGAATCAGCTTTCAACTCTGCCAGCTCACTCTAGAATTCCCTACTGGTTGACATATGGCACCTGCACCTTTTAAAAAATCTTCCTCTTATGATTCAGGTCTCATTGATGGCATATAGAGCATTTAATGCTTCAATCCAGTCTTCTCCACACAGGACCCTGGATCTGACTGCTGCCACCCTTGGCCTGGGGTGGAACTGACACCCTAGACAACAATAGTGGCCACTCGTAGCACAGCAACGGCTGGAAGAGAGGTCCACATTTGAAAACAAAATAGGTCAGAGGTAACTAATCCTTTGACTAACCTCTAGATTTAAAGCAGGGCCAGCAAAGAAAATAGCTGCCCGCTTCATAGATATAGAGCTTTCAGTTGCTGTTTTGGGGAATTGGGTTTGACAGGCCAAGTGGCCGAATTTTAGCTTGAATTTTCAGAGTGCAGAAACTGGAAATAAAAAGTAAACAGAGGAGGTGAGCCAAAGGGAAAGAGGAGTGTTTGCACTTATTCAAGTGGAAGAAAGCTGTGGGAAGCACAGTGGCAAAGTGGTTTGCACATCTGCCTAGCAGTACTAGGGTCATTAGGTCAAATCCCAACCAAGGAACTACCTGCCTGGAGTTTGCATGTTCTCCCTGTGCATGTGTGGGTTTTCTCCCACACTACAAAGACATCCTTGTAGGTTAATTGGCTCCTGTCTAAACTGGCCCTATTATATGTATGTATGAATGTGAGTTAGGGACCTTGTACTATAAGTTCCTTGAGTGTAAGGGACTAATGTGAATAGACAATATATATGTGTAGAGCGCTGCGTAAATTGACAGTGCTATAAAATAAGTACATGTAATAAAAATATTATAGGAGAAGTATTGATACAATCTCAATCTTTTCAAGTAAAATGCTCTTGTAGGGATTTGGTAGTCCTATAAATAGTTGAAATCCAATAAATAAATAATCAACTATTATTTCTTATAGTATAGCAAATCTTTTCTATTTTATTATTAAAGCTTGCACACAGCTTTTCATTAGACTGAATCTTATTAGGGCTGTCAAATTCAAATCCCATATGTGTTTCAGTGTGGACATCTGACTCATCAGTGTGCCAGCCAAGGTAAAAAAGGAAGATTTACTCTGCATAGAGCTCAAGACAAACTTTCAGAGTTTCATATTACATTTGCCCTGAGATATTGACAGCACAGGATATCATCTGGCTTGTCAGACTAAAATGTGACAGTGTTAAATTGGCTAAAATAATTCCATAGGGGGCTGCATTAGTTGTACTGACGTCACACCATTTATTAAAAACTACAACAGCACTTTGGAGGATTACCAAGCCAATGATAAAATACAAAAGAACAATGTTTTAAATATGTAGTGTGTAAAGATTATAGTGCTCTGCAATATTGTAACCCTGATAAAAGGATGCAAGGAAACATTTTCTAAATTCCCTATTACCAAATTAAGAGTCTGGGGAAAAAAGTAGGAGGATAGTTTGTGACCTCGTTCATTTGGAATTCTTAAAACGCCAGATGACCGTAAAGTAGGAATACAAGGGTCACATTAGTTTTGGAAAAAAAGTTAACTTTACAGCATTTACGTTTTCTAAATGTAAGGTGTGGGGATGAACTGCTGAACATGGACAGTGCAGTCATTAAAGTTCTCTCCTCTGTGTAGACTTCATGTTTTAATTTACTACCAATCAGATAACATTAGCCCTTTTTTCAATCTCCAAAGATAAAATGTCTTCTCACATCTATGGAGTTGTAATATAGCCAAACAGAAAACCAAAACTCATACCAGGGGTAATTTTTACCTAGCTGATGACCTAGCTTTTGGGTTAGGTTATATGGGCAACTTCAATACATATTATGTGCCCCTCACACAGGTGGGCTATATTTCAGTGATGTAGTCATATATTACAGTATAAAAGGGTAGCAGGTCATCTTTACAGTTATATATGACGGATGGATGTTTGACATGATGTCTTAGTTACATGGGAATCACCCATATTTGACAATTAGCATGAGGGCCTAAGTTTGGAAATCACACTATGAAGTCATCTGGGCTTGTTAGTTCAATACTGAAGAAAGAGAAATTTACCCCTAGGGGCTTTGTATTGCAGCAATATGTAAATAATGTACACATTTTAGTAAAAAAGTATGAATTTTATTAGATAAAATATAATGATCAAAAAGAGCCCCATGGATAGGACTCAATATATGAGCTTAACAAAGAAGATCAATCAAAAAGAGGAAATCAATTACAAAAATGGTGACAGACATGGATTTTTTTTTTTTAAACAGTACTGTGTACATGTAAGCAGTATGGATAAAACAGCTCCTACGAGTTTCAACCTTAGTAGTAGCGGTCTTCTTCAGGGAGCAATTTTTTAACGCTGCCGTAGGTTCTATAAATAGAAAACATGCAAATAAATATATAAATCATATAATCCAACACAAAGAGGACCCGTCCACCCAAACATATAAATGTGAAACATGGGTACAGGTAGTCCTCCTGTATGTAATGAACAGTGATACGCATGGCATAAAAGTCACTTACCAAGACACATGTTGGAAAGCAGGCTGAGATCGGACACCGAGCCACACCATCAAGAGCAAACCTGTAGGGATGCAGATGGGAAAGGGGGGAAGAAACCTAGGAGTGAGATGGTTAGTTCAATACTGAAGAATAGTTAAGAACCTGTAGGAAAAATGGAAAGGATGTGAGATGATGCATACATAAAAGGTCATATAGTAAATACCATCATTCACCCTGCATGGAGGAGAGGTGCATCTGAACTTCCTTGGAGGTTTTCTAAGTCAGCGAGTGGTAAGTGAGGCTTCCTACTCTCATAAGTTTAAAACATGTTGCCCAAATTGCAGCAAAAACTATGCTATGACCCTGCCAGGAACTTTGTGAAAGTAAATATGTCTTATAAATATTCTGTTACAATGTGACAAGTTTAGCAGGTGACATCTAGAGATCTACCACTGCTTCAAGTGAATCATATATTACCTTCTGTAGGGACTGCATAAAGTGTACAATATACACAGGCATCTCAAAGAAATACTTTTTAAATTAGAGTAGCATAATGAGCATAGTACTAAAGATTGTCTGGTTTCCTACAACAGACTCTACATTTAAACCAGTGTATAGGATACCTTGTCAGATATTTTATAGGAGCATGTTCTGTACAAAACTTCTGATGTTTGCCACCTGTTCTGCTTGAAACTATTCCAAGTTGCTGAAGTACACAAAAAGTTATGTAGTTATGTACATGTTCTGTGTGCAGGTTGTATATCCATCCAGCACCACCAATGCCACAATAGCACCACCAATGCCACAATAGAAAACCACTCTACATTACTCATTAGAAAAGTATTTACTGTATATATTTTGGATGCACTCATTTTATACATGGTGTTCAATGACCTGGTTTCATTTGCCATCTGATGGCAGTATGCCTCTAACAAAGTTAGAATATCAGCACAAGGGATGAGCAAACCTGTCTCAGCATGCTTCGTGGAAGATTTGTCAACCCCCCATTGAAGCCTATTATGGGAGAATCATATTATTAAATTCTGGGTATTTTTCAGGCCCTTAGGCAAGGGATTTTCAAGAAAAGAGCATGGGGAGCAGGACACTACTATAGTTGACATGCACTAATGCAAAAAAAATATATTTCTAAAAATACCATACAATAGAGAGAGTTCCCCCTTTTAGTGGGACTTTAATAGTATTTTTTTACACACGGAGTCAATGACACCATATTTTGGCATCATACAACATATATTTTCGATGCATGATGGATTTTTTTAACTTCTATTACTGCGGAAATATAGGAGTCCCACAGTCTAATGAATGACATCTATTTAAAAAAGGCTGTTTAGTCCGTTATGGCTGCAACGCTTGATGCTCATTTTGTATTCAGCAGTAATAGGTCTCAATTGAACAGTGAAAGTAGCAACCTCAACAAACCTGCTAGCTAAAGAAAAAATACAGCTAAAGCACTAATGCCCCGTACACACGAGCGGTTTTCCCGTTGGAAAAAACAATGGGTTTTCTTACGGAATTCCCCTCAAGCCTGCCTTGCATACACACGGTGACGTACAACACTACTACGAGGTGAGAAAAATAAGTTCATTGCGTTCGAGAATGCGTCAAATTGTTTCCGAGCGTGCGTTTTTTTTCCTGTCCGAATCCCATACAGGCAAACCTTTTTCCCGCTAGGATTTTTACCTGCTTGGAAAAAAGAGATCCTGCTCTCTTTTTTTCCGGCAGTTTTCCTGTAGGAAAAAGTCAGATGGAGCATACACACGGTCGCCAAAAGCTCTCATCTGAGTTTTTCCGACGGGAAAACTGGTCGTGTGTACGGGCATCAGCTTTGTAGAAATTGGCAAGTGGCACAACAGTTTAATAGCATACCTGTAGTTTGTTTGTTATTTTATTTTTACAGTAGCACACTGTATTGTCATAAAAGTAAAATAAAATGTAGTACACTGTATTGTTTTAAAAGTAAATAAAATGTCAACAAGGTGTCAAAAACACTTCAGACCTACAGCCCCAAATTCTCTATACCCCTTCACATTTCAGTATCCCCAATTATACCCAAAATATAGACTTCAGGTATGTGTTTGTCTATCTTCAGGACATTAAGCGAGCACTTGCATAGGAAGTAACTATAAACAAGACGTGTTTTATCTTTCAATTAAAATTGAAGTGTGTTATCTGGACACAATTGCCAATAGTGTAATGTGGAAGGCCAGATATAGTGAATGCAGGGTCCTGGGTTTAGTAACACTTTATGGTTTTAATTTTTCCTAGTTTTGTCAAGTTCCATAACAGGATCCTGTATGAAGCACAGTACTAAGCGCCATAATTAACTAGGAGATTATGCCAATAGGCACATACCCTCTAAGTGCAATGTTGCAATGCAGTGAGCTTATAACCTAAAAATATAATAGCTTCTAGTCTATGTATAAAAAAAAATGAATAGAAAAAGGGATAAAGTCATTGGGCCAGATTCAGAGAGCCCTTACTCCTGTCTAACTGGTGTTAGACTGGAGTAATTTCAAATTACGCGCGTTTTCTAGCTAGTCGAAAACCTCAAACCATGAATAGACGGCTGCGGGCTTCAATTCGACTGGATTACGTGTTCGTACGCCTTCGGATCTACGCTGCAATAAAATTGCGGCCACTGGGTGGACTTCCCATCGTTTTCCGCGTCGGGGTATGCATATGAGCTTTTGCCGGCGATCCCTGAAATTACGGTCTTCATTCGCAATCTTTTACGGCACCTTTAGTCATCTTTTTTTTTGCGTAACATTATACCAGCTTTTTGCTGCTCTAATATTAGACAGCCCATGTTAAGTATGGCCGTCGTTCCCGCGTCGAATTTCTACGCTTTCCGACGTCTTTTATTATTTTTTACGTAAGTCGTCCGGGAATAGGAATGTTCGTAAACAACGCTACTTAAACAACGAATGATGTAACAACGTGATTTTGCGCAATGCACGGCGGGAAATCTCTGAACGGAGCATGCGCAGTTCGATCGCCGCGGGGACGCGCTTAATTTAAATGCTTCACGCCCCCTAATCGCGTATTTCGATTACGCGGCGAGAAATAGACTACGCCGCCGTAGCGTACGGGCAAAAATCTACCAGGATTCGGTGTAGAGCCTGGTAAAATACGGCAGCGTAGAGTATTTCGATTACGCAGCGCAAAATTAAGTGTATGTGAATCTGGCCCATTGTCTTTATAAATGGAGCATCATTTTAGAGTGAAGTTTAATGTATTACACTCTTCAGATCACATGTTTGAACGGTTTGATTTTCCAGAATGCTTCCTTGTCTGATGCCATCCACTTGGCTGTTCTTCCTAAGCAGGCAACTGTTATTTAAATGATTATTTCACACATATTAAATGTCTAGCCACAGTTGGAAATGGTAACATTGCATCTCTTATGTTATCCTTTCCAAAGCAACGGAGAAAGTGTGGTGCTACCTTGACTCCATTTTAAGGTTCTCTTGTTACGTTTTCCCACATGGAAACACTAATGTATTAGTGGATAGTAATTCTGAAGATCTTGATTTTTATTTTACTTTTTATTTTACAACATGCAGTAAAGTACAAAGGTTAGAAGGTGTTGGAAGCACTGCTTCAGTACTGTGAGTATAAATAAATTAGGTTTGCTGAAAGGGGTTTAAAAGTTGCAATCATATTGGTTCTTGGGAGTAGACCCTAATAAGGGCTGAAGCACAGAGTCTAAGAAAACAACCTAGTGCAAAGAAAAAATTGGCCTTGTTGTGGACAGAGAGAAAAAGCAGCACATCCAGACATGAAGAAAAATGTGTTGGTTTATTGTAGAGTCAAAGGCAAAGATTCAGAGAGAATTAAATTAACGTAGAGTATCAGAAATACACTACGCCGCCGTTTTTTACCTGGATCTACGTGGAATCCAGGTAGATTTTGTCCAGTAAACGACAGCGGCGTAGTGTATTTCTCCCGTCGCAATCCATCTGCGCGAGTAGGGGGCGTGAAGCATTTAAAATAGGCGCGTTCCCGCGGCGATCGAACTGCGCATGCTCCGTTCCCAAATTTCCCGCCGTGCATTGCGCAAAATCACGTCGTTACGTCGTAGTAGCGTCGTTTACGTACATTCCTATTCCCGAACGAGTTACAATAAAAAAATAATAATAATTTCAATTCGACGCAGGAACGACGACCATACTTTACATGGGTTACGCACTGTTAGACCAGCAAAAAGCTCCTCTAACATTACGTAGCCAAAAAATGACGTATGCGATTGCGAGGGACACTCGTACCTTCGTGGATCGCCGTAAAAACTAATTTGCATACCCCGACGGTGAAAACGACGCGGACTCCACCCAGCGGCCGCAAAAATATCGCAACATAGATCCGAAGGCTTACGAGGACGTAAGCCTCTCGGATCGAAGCCCGAAGCCGCCGTATCATGGTTTGAGGATTCAAACTAGTGATACGGCGCGCAAAATTTGAAATTACTCCTGTCTAACACCAGTTAGACAGGCGTAATCGCTCTATGAATCTGGGCCAAAGGTTTTAAAACCATGACACATGAGGGATCCACACTGTTCAGCAGATGTGTTTCACACAAAGTGCTTAATCATTGCTGACTATCACCAGGTATGCATACTCCTTTATAGACCAAAGTGCGTGGCTGGAACCAATTAAAAAAAGACAGGTAAAAATAAATCACCTGTGCACATAGAAATAATCAACACACCATGGGCAAATAAGATGATCTGTCAAAAGAGACATGCACACCTGGACAAAACACATATACATACATGTACAGTATAATACACATGCCAAAATGTCAAAAAAGATAGTTAATCGCATACCAATGTAAAATGGTATGAACATTGAAAAACATGTATAAAGGAGTTAATACAGTATACATAAAAAATATATATATATAATAATGTATATGTATACTTACAAAAATACAAACATAGACCAGCAAAGATAGCGATGAAATCATGATAAGAGGAAGCTCATGTGTAAAACATATGACACATGCATACATGAAAGATCCCCACATGGACCAGAATTTATCAGTAGCTTAAAACAGTATATACAAAAATATAAAAATCCAAAAAGAAAATGCATGTAAGCATTTGTATATACCATTGTCGTGGACAACTCCCAGATTAAGGCTTACAGATAAATGCAAACTGGTAATAGAAACAGAAGCAGGAGATCAGGAGCAAAGTCTCAGGAACAGGAACCTAGCAACAGAGTTTCAGGTAGAGATTTTTGTTCAGGCATCTTGCAGGAGCTGAGCACTTCCTCATATATCACTCAAGGCAAGCATCTACATATATGACCTTAGTATGTCCCGGTAAATATGCCTGTAGAACATACAAGGAAGATAAGTCTGAACCACTAGATAGTAAACACCTATGGAACACTCTAGTTTTAGGGCCCTTTCACATGTACGGATCCCGCGAGGATCCGTACCTCTCTCATCTGCTTGCTCAGCAGGGATCGCTCCGTTGATGACAGGGTGGTCCCTGCATGCTGTCCCTGAACCGCCCTGTCAGATCTCCTCTGACACCCGATATCCTATAGGGATATCCTATAGGGATACATGTATGTCCGTATTTCATCCGAAAACTGATGGATGAAATACGGACATACTGTATGGCCGCTGGTGTGAAAGGGCCCTTAAACCTCTGAATACCAGGAGAGAGTGCGATGGGATTTTAATCAGCAAGTTGACAAGATACTTTCAAGCAGTACCAAACTTCAAAGTTGCTGCATTACCCACACATTCTATTTGACCTTTAACTATAATGGACTGCTTTCTTTACCAATGGAAATGTGTCATACCAAATGTGAATGCGCAAAAACAGTAATATGCTGTAAAACACACACAAACACTTATAGCTATATTTCTTCTGACTGCTCCCTAATGACATTTAGCTGTACACGGTGTGTTTGTTTGTTTGTTTGCAAGATGTACTGTTCTTTATAGACAGATGACGTAGATGCCATTAGTTAATATGAGAGCTGCCCCCTATGGTTTTAGAAATGTCCCTCTTATTCCTCTCACTGGAGTTACGCTGACTCTCAAATGTATCATTTCTCAGGGTCAGCTTTCCTAGGTATGCCTTCTTAGGTCAAAGAAAATCAATATCATGCAATCTCATAATTTTATATCATGTCAATTGTTACTTGTCATTGGACAAATGTAGAACATATTCAGGAGGGGGGGGGGGGGTTGGGTGATATTGTGGGGGGGGGGGGGGTGACAAACAATTATACTGCTGTGAAACTCACAACTTATAAATGGTAAATATATTTGTATTTTTATTGTGTTTCTAGATGGAATAGGTGAAGGGAGCTCCAAATCGTCCTCTTATGGGTTTCCAACATATAAGTACATCAGTACTCCCCAAAAAATGAAGGTCTTTTAAAGACAAAATTCGACTTTCATTAGCAGACTAATAACTAACAATTTTACAGCATTTTACATACTGTACATTCATGTTAGTCCCTGTCCTCAAGGGGCTTACAGGTCCCAATCTCACATTCACAAACACATATACTAAGGCAAATACGTCTATCAGTGATTCTTTGAAGTGTGGGAGGAAACCCACATATGCAAAGGAAAAACATGCAAACTCCATGCAGATAGTGTTCCAATCCAGGCATCCCAATGCTGCCTGACAAAGTGCTAACCAATGCTTACCAAGACTGCACTCATGTCATTACCATTCTGATCTCATCAAATGGTTAGTACTGTTTATGACTGGGTTCACACTATTGTATTGCAGAAATCACCACAACCAATTCGCAATAGCAGGAGAATGTGACCGTCTCTCTATGGAGCCGGTTCACATATCTCCAAAGTGGCTCCGGTGCGAATTTGCACAGGAGCCCTGTTCGTCTTTTGGTCCGTTTCAGGTCCGAATTTAGTCCAAAATTTGTCCTGAGATTGAACCTAAGGCGGTGAACCAGGACACACAGGACCCCTGTTGGGAGATGCAATCGGCATCCCGTGTGAACCGAGCCTAAACGAGTTGTAAAGGCAGAAGTTTTTTTTTATCTCTCCAGCGATGTCTTCTACGAGTGTCTTAGCCATCCAGGACTCTTCTCCTGATTGGTTGAGATACAGCAGCAGCACCATTGGCTCCCGCAACTGTCAAAGTCAGTTATCCAATCAGAAAATAGTGGGGTGGGGCCTGGTTGTGACTCCATATCTGAATAGACACCCAGAGCTGTGACTCGCTCAGGTGTCCCCATAATAATCTGCTTGCTGTGGGGGCACTCCAAAGGAGGGAGGGGCCAGGAGCAGTGAAGAGGGACCCGAAAAGACCTGGGCTGCTTTGTGCAAAATGTCTGTGCTGTGGGTCCATTTTGTTGTTTCTGGGGTGCTGATCTCACCCCGGGTCGGCAGGTGGCAGCAGTGGAGACAAGGATTGGGTGCTCTTGCCCAGCAGCTTATCAGGAGGGTTTGGCGTCGCTGTGCATGCTGGGAGAGAGTATTTATGAGGCAGACGCCATCTTCCTGGGTCTCTCCTTGTGTGGCACCCACCTTTAGGGTAGCTACTTCACGCCGCCCCGGAAAATGGCTTTTCGGGCCGGGGGTTCCGTGTGTAACACAAGGATCCTGGCTTCGGGACCACGTGATCTGCCGCTTGGGGACTCAGTAATCGTCTGGGTCCCACCTAGAAAGATCCTGGGCCGTCCGTCCAGTTGGAGGAGGCCGTACAGTGGAGAGTCTGCCTGAGGAGTACCAAGAGAGGCTGGTGTTCTGATAGGGACCTGACTATCCAATTGGGGACTAGGGGAAACGGACACTAAAAGGCTGGATGTTGGCCGCCTGTCAGTCGGTACCCTAATCCAAAACTACCTGAAGGAGATCCGGGTGTCAAGTCTGCTATGGAGGATTATCTCCACTGTTCAATTATTGGGATAGTCTGTGGCAGAGACTTTTTCCTAAGGTTCGAGTGACATTCTGGTTGCCAGGCTTGTGAAAGAGGCCTGTCCAGGTGCACTATACCCACTCGACTGGAGTGGTGAAAGAGACATTACACATAGGAGCAGGACTGTTTCCCTATTTCTGACATCTGGATCTGCTATCTTTATTTCTTCTGAACCTCCATTCTTCACCAAGTTTATTGTTTTTACCCGGCTGGGTAATAATGAGCACAGAAAAAGACACCTGTCGTAGACATTCTGTTACTACAACTTTCACCAAAAACCCCTAGACATCAGAAACACGAGGTAACATGCCGCCCAAAACAAACTAGCAGCTCCTTCCGGGCTAATGCTACAAGTATAACATGTTTGTTATTTTTATTTAAAACAAAAAGAGACTTTACAATCACTTTTAGTATATAGTACAGAAACAGTTCAGTAATTCAGATCTTAAATTCTTTACAAAATAATGTTGGTGGGAAGATGTTAAAGAGCAATGAGATAAGAAAAACTTGTGGGTTTGACAATATCTTACAAAAGGATCATGCACCTAAAAATGTCATTTCATCTGTTACAATTTGATAAACATAGGGGACGCGTCATCCATCAGATGCAAATATTTGTATGTGTAATCCAAGTGCGGTACAAAAATCATCACATTGCACCTCAGCAACAGTTTTGAGCAACCACGCTCCTTTTCAAGCAATAATATATATATATATATATATATATATATATATATATATATATATATATACTGGAAAATGCTGGTTGTTCCTTTTTACTGTACTTTTTCATACAGTGATATGGAAAATATACCACATATATCAGACATAATAGCAGAATGTAAGCGCTTGCTAGTCCTTACTAGTGTGTTTATTCCTACACAGACAGCAATATTTGCTGAACATGGAAAATGCACTAAGCGATTTTAGCCTGATTGGTCTATCAGAATAAAACAGGTATCTCTTGCAGGTGATATGAGAGCAAACAACACAGATTGTGTTGATCAATGGTATACTAGCTAGCACTGAAGCACTACTCAAGGAAGCCCCAAGGAAGTGTTTACAGCACAATCACTTGATGAAGGGCTAATCCACACATCCTCCACTCAGAGACTTCCCCAAAGGGGGAATATTACAGAACTTCAGTATGGAAGTAATCTTCAATTACCTGCTGATGCCTAGGAGTGTTTCTTCTAGGGGCCTATGAGTAAGTTTATTTTTTTTGTTCTAAAGGTACCATCAAAATCTTGCATTTGTCTTTTAATTGCCATGCAAAAAAAATATTTTTGTGTTTGTAAAATTAAATCTACAGCCTTTAAACAGCTTGATGTGAGTTCTACAGTACATTAAAAAAGTGCAGCTGTAAAAACGTTATCATTTTTAATTGGATGCATCCACTTGCTTGCATTCTAAATGTCAGCTAAGAGACGCTGACATTCAATCTGATATTGCCTTACTTATTTTGGCACTATTACCCCTACTTAAAATATTGCTCTCACTTTGCAATATACATTTCAGTCAGATGATTAATTGTGATTGATTCAAGAACATTTAAACACTAGATAGAGCATTTTTACTAAGCAGCAAACATCAGAAAACTGTCAAATATTTCAAAGAACAATAGCAACCTAACCCTAACCTTCTGAATTATTTTAGAAAGTGCAGAAAAGTGACACTCTTTGGAAAAGAGTTAGTTGCAGGTTCGAAATGTAAGTGATGATGCTGTAAATGCCTGGAATAAAGTGTGCTGTGTTCAAAGTCAGGGTGGCATTTAGTTATCATGGTACTAGGTACTTAGGTACTAAAGGTACTAAATGATAAGGCCTTTTTGTACAAGCTCCATACATGATCAGCTCTGAGTCTTTATTAGATGCTCGTTGTTACTCAGTACTGTAGTTCTGATCATTCCTGGTCCAACTAAAGCATACAGTAAAACCTTGGTTTGAGAGTAACTTGGTTTGAGAGCATTTTGCAAGACAAGCAATATTTTTTAATACATTTTGACTTGATATAGAAGTAGTGTCATGTCACAACTGAGCAATCTTAGAGCAATCTAAGTGTAACAATATGGATACATTTAATGAAGGTACAACATTTAGCAACATATTGCTTCACTTAGTGGCGCATCTCTTCTCTACTCTATAGTTCCTGCTGGATTTTGCTTCTAATCCCCTTGTGGAGGCTTCCATTTGTAGATGGACATTTTATGGTTACACAATCCATCACATTGCTATAATCTTTTTATATAGACTATAAACTAAAGGATTTATAAAATAAATGGTTGTGGAACAAATAATTTGAGTTTCCATTATTTCTAATGGGGAAATTTGCTTTGGTATACAAGTGCTTTGGATTACAAGCATGTTTCTGGAACAGATTATGCTTGCAATCTAAGGTTTTACTGTACTTAAAACTATTTCTGGACACCTAAACCTAACCCGTGCCTGATTTGAAAGGTTATGTTTGTTTTCTGTATGTCTGCACTACTTGTGATCACTCTTGTGACTTGGATTACATTAAACACTTTTTTTGTACCTGTCTAGAATTTATCACTTTGTACTGTTCCAATCATTCTTCTTTTTACCGTTTCTGCTGTTATTTAGACTACCCATTGGAACCTCAATGCTTCATTTCTGCCGCTCCATCATCTGTCTCCTCCTGCCAAGTCTCTATAATCCACTCTCAGCCAGAAACTTATAAGGCCCATGCCTAAGCCAAAGCTTCTAAAGTTCAGGCAGCCTTTGCCCAAAAGAAAGCAGAGATGGAAGCAGAAGCTGCAGAAATGACATGCAAGGAAGCACCTAAAGGTTAACTCCACTTCTGTGGAGAAAAAAATAGCAAATAAAGAAAAAATTATATAGTATATACAATTGCTCAAAACTCATGTCATATTGTAATTGAATGTCTTTAAAATTGCCTTTCGGTTTCAATCTGCAGCTCTATTTTTTTTTCTGAAAATGCAATGCAACATGGCTACCTGGAGGTGTTCTGTACACTGGTGCTGCAACATGCCAAGCTGACCAAGAATTTCCATAGACGCCATTGTTAAATATTCCGAGAGCAGTGCCATGCCAAGCTTACCAAGATCTCCCAGGAGTCAATGCAAAACCGAAAAAGTACGTCCACAGCCCCGGTTGCTAAAGGAGGAAGTGAAATTAGATATAGGCTTAAATCTGGTAAGTGAAAAAAAAAAATGGCAATTCGTTTTAAGGATGAACATTATTGCTGCATGGTGAGGAGTGAAAAATGTGGGTGGAAGTCCGCTTTAAGGAAGCAGAAACTGCAAGCAAGAAAGCAGAGATAAAAGCAGAAGCTGCACACAGGAAAGCACGGATGGAAGGAGAGTTGAAAGCAGGAGCTGCACGCAATACAGCAGAGGTGAAAGCTTTAGCAGACACTCAGTTGTATCATATGCATCATATTTGAATCCTCACACTCCCAAAACTTCAGATCCCAGCCAGAGCAGATGTATCCCTCAACCAAGGTTACTACATACACTGGGGCAGATTCACAGAGAAATGGATTATCGTAGCGTATCAGAAATACACTACGCCGCCATTTTTTACCTTGCTCTACGTGGAATTCAGGTAGATTTTCTACGGTAAACGACGGCGGCGTAGTGTATTTCTCCAGTCGCAATCCATCTGCGCGAGTAGGGGGCGTGAAACATTTAAATTAGGCGCGTTCCCGCGGCGATCGATCTGCGCATGCTCCATTCGCAAATTTCCCGCCGTGCATTGCGCGAAATCACGTCGTGACGTCATTCGTTGTTTATGTAGCATACTTTACGGGCGATCCACGTCCCGACGAGTTACGTAAACAAAAAAAATTTTTAAATAAATTCGAAGCGGGAACGACGGCCATACTTAACATGGGCTACGTAAAGTTAGAGCAGCAAAAAGCTGCTCTAACATTACGTATAAAAAAATAGACGAAAACGATTGCGACGCCCGCTCGTATGTTCGTGAATCCCCGTAAAAACACATTTGCATATCCCGACGCATCAAAACGACGCGAACTCCTCCCAGCGGCCGCAAATAGATGGCAGCGTAGATCCGAAGGCTTACGAAGACGTAAGCCTCTCGGATCGAAGCCCGAAGCCAGCGTATCATGGTTTGAGGATTCCAACTAGTGATACGCCGCGCGAAATTTGAAATTACTCCTGTCTAACCCCAGTTAGACAGGCGTAATTGTTTTGTGAATCTGCCCCACTGTGCCTACCACCTCTCAAAAGACTCAAAGCTTTTCACACTGAGGTGTCCGTTTATGAAGCAGTGAAATCTATTCACTGCTTCTTTCTCCGGCATTCACAGTGAAGATTGTTCTCCTCTGTGTGCCTGTTTATGAAGCGGAGAAGATCGCTTCACCCTTGGATATGTGAAGTGATCTACCAATGCTTCAAACAGTGGAGAACAGACCAGAAATTCACAGAAATACAGAGATGTCAGTTTATTGAGCAGTGATAAATTATCATCGCTCAGTTCACTGAAAGACGGCACGGTTAATGTAATTAAAATAACGAGTCCCCCTGCATAATATATATATGAATACACACACACACATTATATATACATGTATATACACACACACATTATATATATATATGTACATGTACACATTATATATATGTATGTGTATATATGTATACACATAAATATTACAGGGGGACATGGTTACAGTGTCGGGGGTCTAAACAAGGTAGAAGGAAGTTAAAAATCTTCCTCCTCAGATTCTCTCTTCACTCCCCGCTTCACCACCTCTGAGCTGGTGAATCAGGGCATGTGAATTCTGACTCAGATGACCAGTGAAGAGCTCAGATCACAGCTTCATAAACTGTCCGTTTCTGTGTCAGTCTATGAGACTTCACTGTGGTGTACGTTTATCAAACTGAGAAGAGCTGAAATCCTGATGATCATGGCTGATTTCTCAGGTTTGCCAGTTTATGAAAGTGAGATGAGGAGTGGAGAACATGTTTTTCACTTCTCATCTCAAGACACACCCTTCTCTCATTCACTTTTACACAGATGACCAGTTTATGAAGGTGAGATCTGAGGATCTCACTGGCTATCTCAGTAAAATATCTCAGTCCCAGATTCTCCAGCTCAGAGGTTGAGAATATGGGTGAGAAGCTGCTGTGATGTGAAGAAGGAAGTTTCTTTCCTCTTAATTTTAGCAAAAACAAGCTTAAAGATTGATATAAATAATAACTATATATGTTTATGTATGTATGTATAGAAGATGTGATATTTATATATATATATATATATATATATATATATATATATATATATATATATATATATATATATAATGTATTACACACATACACAGTATAGTTATAATGTATTTTCTCTTTCACATCTGAGCAATACAGAATTGTGCAATTCTTTATACAATTCCAAATTGCTCTAAAATTCTGTCAAAATACGCAATGCGTTTTTGGGCTCCATTCATTGTTAATGGCACCCCAAATTCAGTTAGCAAACATGCATTTTGCCACACATTTTGTCATTTGACAAATACTCTAGCAACTTGCCAAAATGCATTGAAAAATGCACAATGCTCCATTCCCCCCAAAAAAATTATTTGGCTTTTTGGGCCTTTTTTATGTGCATTTTGGTACTGTTTTTGATACACCTTTATGCTGCTTTTTTTGAACAAACATTTGGCTTGTTTTTTAAAATTCATTTTAGCAATTTTTTTATGTATATTTTGGTACTTTTTTAACATGTATTTTGACTAATTTCTTTACCTGCGTTTTGGAGTGCGTTCCAGAAACACATGCAAAATGAATGATATGCTTGCGGTGTCATTAATTGTTAATGGCATCCCAAAAGTGACTAGCAAATGTGCGGTTTGCCAAAATACGCATTAAAAGCAAATCAAAGTGCACATTAAAAAGGTTTCAAACTATATGCTAAAAAAAGCTCCGAAGTGTGCATTACAAACCACACCAAAATGGATATAAAAATAACCTGTGCCAAAATGTGTGCTAAAGGGCCAAAATGTGTGTTTAAAAAATGCACAATAAAAAAACCTTACGGGCAGATATGTGTTAAAAAAAATATGCCATGTTTAAAAAAAAATGCCAAAATATGCATAAATAAAAAGGGCCAAAACACACATTTAAAGAATGTGCCAAAACATTTGTAAAAAAAATAGAGTTAAAAAAGCGCTTATTATTTTCATGTAATAACACAGCCTTTTTAACTTTGGTTTCACTTTGAAAACTCGACTGCTCTGTAATCACACAAGTTTCTAAGGAGATCACAGGCAGCCACTCCCTCTTCTACTCAGATCTCAGGTGTTCTCAGAGGAAAAACTTCTCATCTATTCTCCTTCTGAGAACAAATGTTCTCCGCTTCTTAAACAGGGTGCCAGAGGAGAAGATTTTTCTCTGAGAACTGCTGAGAACTGAAATAAGATAAATTATCACGGTTTGATAAAGTACACCTGTGTGTAGAGATAATCAGAGGGAGAACAAGTTCAAACACTTCTCCCCCCGATTATCACTGTTTCATAAACTGTCTATGGGCTGTGATCAGTGGTGATCCCTGGGATCACCGCTGTTCACTGCTTCATAAACGGACACCCTAATCTCTAAACCACCTATTACACTTTTGAAGGCCCTGGAACACCAGGACGCCCACAAAGTTTGGAAAGAAAACACTTCAATGTATGATCTATGAGGCATAATGAGTCTTTTGAATGGTTAATTTTTTCCCAGAAGTTTTTGGAAAATATGGGAAAAAAACTCATATTTTTTTTACAAAAAGTTGTCCATTTATAAGATCTTTCCAACACATAGCATGTACATAGCATGTACATAGCAAAAATGACACCTACAACTCTTCTGCTGGCTCCAATATACTCTGGGCATTCAGGGAGATGCAGTTGGGAGTTCTTGCCTTTATACACCAGATAGGCATAGATGTACCCCGTTGCTCGGTCAGAAAGTTTGTACATTTTAACCCCATATTGGGCCCTTTTGCTGGGGATAAACTGTTTAATGCCCTGCTTGCCTGAGAATTTTGCAAGGGACTCATCCACGGAGATATCTGGTCGAGGGTATGCAGGAGCGAGATACTGAGAGGACGTCAATGTACGCCCTCCCAGAGTTATCAAGCCGCACTGTAGCCATCATTCGGCTATAGTGTGGTCGGTAACAGTTAAAGAGCAGGGACCGACACACATTTAAAGAATGTGCCAAAACATTTGTAAAAAAAATAGAGTTAAAAAAGCGCTTATTATTTTCATGTAATAACACAGCCTTTTTAACTTTGGTTTCACTTTGAAAACTCGACTGCTCTGTAATCACACAAGTTTCTCAGGAGATCACAGGCAGCCACTCCCTCTTCTACTCAGATCTCAGGTGTTCTCAGAGGAAAAACATCTCATCTATTCTCCTTCTGAGAACAAATGTTCACCGCTTCATAAACAGGGTGCCAGAGGAGAAGATTTTTCTCTGAGAACTGCTGAGAACTGAAATAAGATAAATTATCACCGTTTGATAAACGTACACCTGTGTGTAGAGATAATCAGAGGGAGAACAAGTTCAAACACTTCTCCCCCCGATTATCACTGTTTCATAAACTGTCTATGGGCTGTGATCAGTGGTGATCCCTGGGATCACCGCTGTTCACTGCTTCATAAACGGACACCCTAATGTAATTAAAATAACGAGCCCCCCTGCATAATATATATATGAATACACACACACACATTATATATACATGTATATACACACACACACATTATATATAATGTACATGTACATATTATATATATATGTATGTGTATATATGTACACACATAAAAATTACAGGGGGACATGGTTACAGTGTCGGGGGTCTAGAAGGAAGGTAGAAGGAAGAAGGTAGAAGGAAGTTAAAAATCTTACTCCTTCCTCCTCAGAACCCCCGGGATTCCCTCTTCACTCCCCGCTTCACCACCTCTGAGCTGGTGAATCAGCGCATGTGAATTCTGACACAGATCACCAGTGAAGAGCTCAGATCACAGCTTCATAAACTGGCCGTTTCTGTGTCAGTCTATGAGACTTCACTGTGTGTAGAGATAATCAGAGGGAGAACAAGTTCAAACACTTCTCCCTCCGATTATCACTGTTTCATAAACTGTTTATGGGCTGTGATCAGTGGTGATCCCTGGGATCACCGCTGTTCACTGCTTCATAAACGGACACCTGACAATCCTGCCACAGGTCTTAACACTGCTGGGGACAAACTTGACCATAGCTTGGGCTGCCCAGAAGTCATTGAGGGTGATTCATTTTAAAGGTTGCAATGCTTCCCAAAAATATCTGGCAGAAACAATCTAAAGTTTCAACAGCTCGACCTTCTCTTTAATCTTTACCAAAGCTGATACCCAGGGTCGGACTTACCATTGGGCTTGACTGTGCTCAAGCCCATGGGCCCCGCCCAATAGGGGGCCCCGGATGGCAACCCTCTAAAAAAATTTTTTTTTTTTTTAGGGGTCCGGAGGTCCCCAGGGCCCCGGACAGCAACCCACACTTTTTTTATTTTTTATAAAAAAAATATGTTTTTTATATATATTATATATGTGTGTGTATATATATATATATATATATATATATATATACACATATAATTACTAAAGGGCCCAGAGGTCTCCAGGGCCCCCAGATGGCAACCCCCCCTTTTTATATATAAAAAATGTAATATATATATATATATATATATATATATATATATATATATATATTTTTTTTTTTATCAAAGGGCTCAGAGGTCCCCAGGGCCCCATGTGGCAATCCCTCATTTTTTTTTTTTATAAATGTTTATTTTTTATTTTGTTTATATTTTTTTATTTTTTATTAAAAGACCCAGAGGTCCTCAGGGCCCCGGATGGCAACCTCCCTTTTTATGTATTTTTTATAAATGTTTATTTTTTATTTTTTTATTAAAGGGCCCAGAGGTTTCTTTTTTCTTTTTATTAAAGGGCCCAGAGATCCCCAGGGCCCCGGATGGCTACCCCCCCTTTTTTAATATATATATATATATATATATATATATTTCTTTACTTCTTCTTTTTTTGTAAAGGCCCCCCCCTGCTTCTCAATTTGCAGCAGCCCCCTCTGCTTCTCAATTTCAGGCAGCACACCCCCCTTGGTTCTCTGCTCCAGGGGGCCCATGCCTTAAGCTGTGTAAGGGGCCCCAAAATTCCTGATGGCGGCTTAGCGCATACCTCCCAACACGCTCGGATTCTATGGGACTTTCCCCCACAGACCACTTCTTCCTGCAGTCCGGCCAAATGGTTAATTTTCCCGCACTGCAATAGCTGTGGCTGCTGAAGGGAAGAAAGCCGACAGCCGGGCTAAAGACAGTCTGTGGCCCTGGCTGTTGGCACAGATGAGAGGCACTCCCCCCCACACCAGGGATAAAGCCTTGCATTATGCAGAATGTTTGCCCAGCGTTGGAACTCTCCCAACTGTGGAGGGGCAATCGATGGCAAGCACGTCCGCATTGTGCCACCACCCCATTCACAGTATAGTGCTGGTGGTGTCGGACAATTATACGTTTCGTTTTGTGGACTTGAAGAAAAATGGGCGGATGTCTGACGGCAGAGTTTTTGCACAGACTGAGTTCGCCCAAGAGCTACTATGTGATGACCTGGCATTGCCACCTGCGGCAATTTTGTTGCGGATGAGGCGTTTGCGCTGGGTCCACATCTGTTGAGGCCATTTTCTCAAAGGACAATCACCCCTGAGGCAGCTAAAGGACCTGGCCAGTTTTTGCGATTCGGCACTGCATCGCTTTAACTGATAATTGCGCGGTCGTGCGACGTGGCTCCCAAACAAAATTGGCGTCCTTTTTTTCCCACAAATAGAGCTTTCTTTTGGTGGTGATTAGCGCTTCAGACGAGTGATAAGTATGCACTATACCTGGAACAGAGCATGTAATCAATAGACCATGGGATATAAACAGTGATGACTATAAATGGTGGTAAAATAACCTAAACAATGTATATAGTGAATGACGTCCTAAACGTCAGGTGCATACATGTGCTGATGTGCATAAAAAACAGCAATAAATGATCTATGTATGAACAGTCTCTTAGACAGCCAGATGGAGTATGGGATGATGGACGGATGAGTTCTTCTCTCTAATAATAATGTGGCATGAGATTTCCACAGAGGTGATGTAGTTTGGGTGCTATATATGAGCATATAGTATGATCCTCCAGGCTTCAGGCTCCGGTTTATTCCCAAAGTTCCTTATATCTGCCAAGTGCTGCTGGGATGATCCAAGCTCGGCAATCCACATGGGGGGATGCAGTGCGGGAAAGAAGAGAAAAAGAACGGATGCCTCCAATGGTGTAGTAGGTGAAGCAGGATGTTTTAATGATAAAAACGTTGGTACAAGAAGTACATAAAAATAATAACAAATTGCGGCAACGGAACGATCGTTTGCCGCTTGGTGTTTGTTGGCCTCCGGCTGGTATGGATGTCACGTGGTCTCTACTCCCTACGGCGCTACATCACGGGTCACGTGACTTCATCAGGGTAACTCTATTGGCTGTCGGGACCATGCTAAAGTATACATAATACCGGATGTAAACAAGCCGCCATTTTCTTGAAGTCCTACATTCGGACATCATTATCTATAATGGGGCCGTTTTGAGACATGACAGAAATTTAATTCAGCTGCGAATCTAAGTATCGGAGGCTCATTATAAAAGTACATATAAAACGTGAATATAAGAAACATATTCCTAATGGACATATGTATTGAAGGGTGTAATTCCCTTTGAACCATGGCTCTACAACATGCCGAAAGGCCAACTCATTAGACTAAAAAGAAACTGCACGAAGGAGGAGGACTTCAAAGAGCAGGCCAAGTTTATTGGGAAAAGATTTGAAGAAAAAGGTTATGAAGTATCCTGGATAGAAGAACAAATTCGGAATGTACAACACCTCGACAGAATACCCATGTTGGAAAACAAGAAAAAGAACAAAGAAAAACTTAAAGATGTAGGGGCAGATTCACAGAGAATTAGATTCTCGTAGAGTATCAGAAATACACTACGCCGCCGTTTTTTACCTGGCTCTACGTGGAATTCAGGTAGATTTTGTCCAGTAAACGACGGCGGCGTAGTGTATTTCTCCCGTCGCAATCCATCTGCGCGAGTAGGGGGCGTGAAGCATTTAAAATAGGCGCGTTCCCGCGGCGATCGAACTGCGCATGCTCCGTTCGCAAATTTCCCGCCGTGCATTGCACGAAAACACGTCGTCACGTCGTAGTAGCGTCGTTTACGTACATTCCTATTCCCGAACGAGTTACGTTAAAAAAATATATATATTTTCAAATCGACGCGGGAACGACGGCCATACTTTACATGGGTTACGCACTGTTAGACCAGCAAAAAGCTCCTCTAACATTATGTAGCCAAAAAATGACGTAGGCGATTGTGAGGGACACTCGTACCTTCGTGGATCGCCGTAAAAACTAATTTGCATACCCGACGCATGAAAACAACGCGAAATCCTCCCAGCGGCCGCAAACATATCGCAGCGTAGATCCGAAGGCTTACGAAGACGTAAGCCTCTCGGATCGAAGCCCGAAGCCGCCGTATCATGGTTTGAGGATTCAAACTAGTGATACGGCGCGCGAAATTTGAAATTACTCCTGTCTAACACCAGTTAGACAGGCGTAATTGCTCTGTGAATCTGGGCCGTAGTGCCTAGTATTATATTGGACTATAATGTCCAATATAGAGACCTCAACAAACTTATACAACGACACTGGCACATATTACTCAGCGACAAAGATCTTAAAACAATACTCCCCATTAAACCAAAAATTATTTATAAAAGAGCCCCTACCCTTAGGGACATATTGGTGAAATCGGTGATTGCCCCACCCCCTAAACCAATGTTTTCCTTTTTCAATGGAAAAGGATTCTACCCCTGCAGGAACTGCTTTGCCTGCAGGCACGCAAAGCTGTTCCAAGGGAAAAGATCAGAATTCATAGGTCGCACGCATGAAATTAAAGACTTCATCGGATGCCATACTGAAGGAGTAATCTACGTACTCCAATGTGACTGTAAGTTGCAATATGTGGGTAGGACAAAAAGAAAATTTAAATTAAGAATTGAAGAACATATACGCAATATAGCCCACGGCCACACCAAACACAGCGTATCACGTCACTTTGCGAAGGTGCACAATGAAGATCCCACCACACTGCAATTTTGGGGTATTGAGAAGTTCAAAGCGTCCTGGAGAGGCAGTCATAAAGTACGCATAATTAGCCAGAAAGAATCACGCTGGATTCATACTCTCAATACACTGACACCAGGAGGTATAAATGTGGACTTTGATTTGAATTGTTTTTTAAATAATTTTTAATATCTTCAATAACATTTTAAACTACTTTTAATATTATATTATCTTCAGTGGTATGTGGGATGTATGTGATTCAATATTCATCCACATAAAAAATTGTTGCCTTATATTGAGCTTGATGACCTCGGGCTTGGGAAGATGTCGGTGGTACGGACCAAACCCATGGACATAACCACCCCCCCCCCAGTCACCTATACGTTAAACATATAACATTTAGTGTATTAATACACATATGCACGTACTGTATATAACCTGTTTGAGGTTCCTGCCCATTGCACCAGTACCTATACACTGATCAGCACACAGTTGATTTAGTGGGATATACCTATATTGATCACATATATTTATCCCTGTGATTTTAGAAAAGATTTTACTAAAAGGGAATTCCACCCTTCAATACATATGTCCATTAGGAATATGTTTCTTATATTCACGTTTTATATGTACTTTTATAATGAGCCTCCGATACTTAGATTCGCAGCTGAATTCAATTTCTGTCATGTCTCAAAACGGCCCCATTATAGATAATGATGTCCGAATGTAGGACTTCAAGAAAATGGCGGCTTGTTTACATCCGGTATTACGTATACTTAAGCATGGTCCCGACAGCCAATAGAGTTCCCCTGATGAAGTCACGTGACCCGTGATGTAGCGCCGTAGGGAGTCGAGACCACGTGACATCCATACCAGCCGGAGGCCAACAAACACCAAGCGGCAAACGATCGTTCCGTTGCCGCAATTTGTTATTATTTTTATGTACTTCTTGTACCAACGTTTTTATCATTAAAGCATCCTGCTTCACCTACTACACCATTGGAGGCATCCGTTCTTTTTCTCTTCTTTCCCGCACTGCATCCCCCCATGTGGATTGCCGAGCTTGGATCATCCCAGCAGCACTTGGCAGATATAAGGAACTTTGGGAATAAACCGGAGCCTGAAGCCTGGAGGATCATACTATATGCTGATATATAGCACCCAAACTACATCACCTCTGTGGAAATCTCATGCCACATTATTATTAGAGAGAAGAACTCATCCGTCCATCATCCCATACTCCATCTGGCTGTCTAAGAGACTGTTCATACATAGATCATTTATTGCTGTTTTTTATGCACATCAGCACATGTATACACCTGATGTTTGGGACGTCATTCACTATATTCATTGTTTAGGTTATTTTACCACCATTTATAGTCATCACTGTTTATATTCCATGGTCTATTGATTACATCCTCTGTTCCAGGTATAGTGCATACTTATCACTCGTCTGAAGCGCTAATCATCATCATTTATTTTTTTCCTTTGTGTATTTGTGGACACTTTAGATTCAGCAGCCTTTGACTCACTGATATTATCCCAGCACTTCACTTGTTTACTCACAGTAGCGCATTAGACATTTTTACTTATTTCTTTTGGTGGTAATTGATCACGGTTTATATTTTTTGCGCTATAAACAGCGAGCGACTTTTTGCTATATTAAATATCCCCCAAAAATATATATATTTTTTTCCTCAGTTTCGGCCAATACGTATTCTTCTACCTATTTTTGGTAAAAAAAAATCGCAATAAGCGTTTATTGATTGGTTTGTGCACAATTTATAGCGTTTACAAAATAGGGGATAGTTTTATTGCATTGTTATTAATAATTTGTTTTACTACTAATGATTTTTTTCGTGACTGCAACATTATGGCAGATACTTCGGACAATTCTGACACATTTTTGGGGCCATTGTCATTTTCACAGCAACACATACATAAAAAATGCATTGTTTACTGTGAAAATGACAATTGCAGTTTGGGAGTTAACCACAAGGGGGCACTGAAGGGGTTAAGTGTGACCTCATCTGTGTTTCTAACTGTAGGGGGGTGTGGCTGTAGGTGTGACATCATTGATTGTGTTTCCCTATATTAGGGAACACACGATCACACGATCAATGACGGTGCCACAGTGAAGAACGGGGAAGCCGTGTTTACACACAGCTCTCCCCGTTCTTCAGCTCTGGGGACCGATCACTGGACTCCAGCGGCGATAGGGTCTGTGGGTCGTGCAACCGTGGTCACGGAGCTTCGGACCAGGTTGCGTGCACGCGCCGGTGGCGCGCTCACGCGACTGCACGGCTGGGCCATGTACAGGTACGTGGATGTGCCTAGCCGCGCCATTCTGCCGAAATATATCAGCGTGAAGGGGTCCTTAAGTGGTTAATTACAGGCTGGCCAGAGCCAGAAGGGTGATGGAAAATGCCTCTGGCATCATGGCCAGCTGGTACCACCTCTTTATGACCTCAATCAATCTGGCGGAGTACATGTTGTCATGTCGTGTTCTTCACAATTTTTTTTAAAAACATTCCTCCTAATTATCTCTCTACTTTTGGGCCACACTACATGAAGCAAATCCTTTGCCGGCCCAGGAAGCTGGCCCTACTGGCTTGGCCCCCCAAAGCGGCCGTGATGTGCAGCAGAAAATATCTTGAATATTTTATGGGTAGGGGGGCCATTGCTATGCCTGATGAAGATTGATGTGATCTTTTAATAAGAATATATTTTCTACTGAAAACATCTTGTTTTTATTTTTTTGCTTGTGTTTCTTTTATCTTTCTCCTAGGTTCTCCTAGTGCACGTGTAGTGGCATGTGCATTTTCCTTTAGTAAATACCCAATATTGTCAGTGTAAACACCAAAAAGATATATATATTTTTTTTTAGGCAACATTGATATAAGAATCCACACATTGTTGAGTCTAAAAGCTTTTTCATTGTTGCACATTTTAAATGGGCTTTTTTTTTTTTATCTAAAATGAAAACAAAAATATTTTTTGGGCAATTTTTCTTGCTAAAATGCATGAACAGCCATGGTTTAAAACTTTATGAAATATGGAACTTGTAAAGTTCAACATGTACAATTGTACAAAAAACTATTCAAAATCCCAAGCACACATATGATGTTTTTGAGCCTTTGCTCCACCTGCTTATTATTTTGCCTGATCTGTACCAAGTCTTCCTTTATTTTATCCAGGTCACGAAAGCAGACCATTTTTTCTTGTATCACAATCAGGGCACTGTGACTGGTGTAAGTTTCTTGCTCCACAGGCAAAGAAGCACCTAAAATTTAGAAACACGTCATGTATTATAAATATGCAGGCCTACATCTATTACCTGAATCTGTGGTGTATGACACTGACCTGTTGTGGTGCCAGTTTCCACTTCCTACACTTCTTCCTCCACATCCCGCGGTTTTGGGTCTTTAGTTGGAGGTGTGGGGTTGAAGATTGAAACAAAAGGTATACTTGAGTAAAATTATATTTGAGGACTGAAAGAGGAATATGAATCATTCTTTGGAAGTGTGGTACAATTGTGGTCTGTTTTGTCAGAGTTCAAAGCGGAACACATGATTGTATCCATTACCAAAGTTGGTACATTTATCTATTTTGGTCAAGTTTTACACATGGAAACACACCAAGTATCCACTGGATCACCTGTGTGACACCCTAAAAAGGTTGTTCTTGAGGCCCACACTTGTGCTACTGAGTCCATATGTGTAACCAGCTGCTGAGCATTAGGGATGAGCCGAACACCCCCCTGTTCAGTTCGCACCAGAACTTGCGAACACACCAAACATTCGTGTGAACTTTAGAACCCCGTTAAAGTCTATGGGACTCGAACATTTAAAATCTAAAGTGCTAATTTTAAAGGCTAATATGCTTTAAGTTATTGTCCTAAAAAGTGTTTGGGGACCTGGGTCCTGTCCAAGGGGACATGTATCAATGCAAAAAAAAGTTTTAAAAAACGCCTGTTTTTTCGGGAGCAGTGAATTTAATAATGCTAAAAGTGAAACAATAAAAGTGAAATATTCCTTTACATTTCGTACCTGGGGGCTGGGCACATGGCTGCTGCTCCTTATTGTCCTCCAGCCATGCTGCTACTCCTGCAGGAGAATAAAAAAACTGTGTCCTCCCCAGTGCTACAACTCTAGCCGAGCCAGGTAAAGTAGTGCATATGTGAAAATGAATTTTTGAAGCCTACGTTTGATTTCTATAAACTCAGCCCTGCGCTTCTTCAGGTCGGGAGAGAAGTCAGAGTACATCGAGACCTAAACTCCGTTATAAAGAATATTTCCCATCTCTCTGGCCCTACGCAGCAAAGTTACTTTGTCATTATAATGGAAGGTTTTTAACAACATTGATCTAGGGTATCCTCCTGGAGGTGGGGCCTAAAAGGGACTCTGTGGGCTCTTTCTATTGAGAACTGTTGTGAAAAAGACTCTCTTCCAAAAAACGCAATAAGCCATTTTTCCAAGAATTCAATCGGATTGGACCCCTTGCTCTTTTCAGGAAGTCCCACCAGCCTCACCTTGTCCCTACAGAGTCTGTTTTCCATTTCATCAATTTTCTCAGCCAGTTTGCACATTTGATCCTTCAAGGTTTTAACCTTCTGTTTCACTGGATGTAGGTCATCCTCTATTTGGCTTATCCTCCCTTCCACAGCCGTTGTTCTCTCAACTGTTTTTTGCAGCTCATGATGTACCAGCGACAGTTCTTCTTTAATACCCTTTATTTGATCGCATAGTTTCCCCAAAGTGGGTGCTCCTTCTACAGGCTCTTTTTCCACCACTCCAGTTGTATTACCTATGTGTTTTACTACTGTGGCTACTGTTTGTCCTTGGCCCTTCCTGTCTGTCAACATTTTTGCCTCAGACTGTTGCCCACCTTTAGTTGGAGTATGGTATGGAGTATGAGCATACTTTTCTAATTTAGCTGCTGTTGCTGTGGCCTGGAGCCCCTTATCCTTGTCTTTTGCAGACCGTAATGACTGTGGGCCCACACTTTCCTGGCTGGCATGCTCCTCTCCTCCCCTCCTTGCTGACATGTCAACTCTTCAGATATTCAGCACAGTTTTTTAGGATGAATAAGGGGCGCTCAGGGGGTCTAAAGTCACTTTACCCAGTTCCTGGCACGGGTCAAAGGGAGGGACTAGGGGCTCAATCCTGGTCCGTTTCACCTCTCAGGTATACCTTACCCAGTAAACACAGTCTCTAAATCAACATGCCACTTTCCCCTTTTACTCACGCGACCTTCAGGCACTAAGAGGTATTCACCCAGTCTAAGATGCAGGGCTCAGGGTTCAAGGCGTCATCAGGACTCCAATGCTGGGTACTCCTGGGATCTCACTGCATCCGTATGACTCAATTGGCAGCTTCGGGTATTGCCGTACAGTTTATGGCTCTGCTCTACAGACTAACTTGTATCAACTAGCCTCTGCTCTGCCACTGTCCCCACTCATTCAATCCCCAAAAGTCTTGCTAGTTTCCGTGGTGCTTGAATGCACCACTTGCATCTCTATTAGAGATGTCGCAAACATTTTCCGTTCAAGGTTTGTCCTGGGGGGCAGCAGTGTGTGTGGGTTGCCGCTGCGGGCGGTATCTGAAGAACGAGTTCAGACCACGCCGTGCTCACCACACAGGCCAGACACACACCCGCAGAGCCACCACCGCGACTACAAGGGTTCAGAAACAGGTAAGGGGGACCCGTTTCCTTCTGCATTGTGTTTTATATAATGTATTATTGCTGGGATTTGTAGTTCTCTGTAACTGCTGGTATTCTGCATTGCATTTTATATAATGTATGAAAAGATTGGCTCATGTGTGGAGGCATGAAGTTGCCATCATCCCTTTATCAATGGAAAAATGAATACCTCTAAATAGGTGGGATTTCAAATGTTTCAAAATGACATCCTTCTTCAGCGAAAATTGTACAGTATCACTCTTCTAAAAGCATAGAAATAGAAAACAAAATAAATGATCAAGTAATGACAAAGGGCACATAACATGCTGTCCAGGAGGTGGGAGGGTCTGGGAGGGACGGTATGCTGCTGATTGGCTGGAATGTGTCTGCTGACTGTGAGATACAGGGTCAAAGTCTGCTCAATGATGACTCAATGGTGACTAATAGGGGTGGACCGAACATCGCATATGTTCGCCCACAGCGGCGAACGCAGACAAGCTATGTTTGCCGGGAACTATTCGCCAGTGAATAGTTCGGGACATCTCTAATCTCTATCCGCCAGTTCAGAATAGCGAGATAGCAGGTTAACAACATGCCACTCGGCCGGTGATGCTGCTGCTATCTCATCTTGCTATGTGCCACTCAGAACCGCTGGGGGACAGCTTACAAGGCACATAGGGTCGAGAGGGGATACATGCACCCTCGCTCTTACTCCTCACTCCACACCACCTTCCCCATCTGGTCACGTCCACTCTGAGATCACACTTTCAGTGCTTAGACTGAAAACATGAAAAAAAAAAACATTGTTTTTCAGCATGTCCAAAAAACAAAGTTTTTCCAACTTCATCATTAAAAACGATGTTGCCCACACACCATCGTTTTTGAAAAATGATGAACAAAGCGCGGTGACGTACAACACGTACGACGGCACTCTAAAGGGGAAATTCTATTCGCCTTTGGGCTGCTTTTAGCTGATTCCTTGTTAGTAAAAGACGATTTGAGCCTTTTTGTCTGTTACAGCATGATGAATGTGCTTACTCCATTATGAATGGTAATTATACCAGAACGAGCGCTCCCATCTAATAACTTGCTTCTGAGCATGCGTGGGTTTAAAGCGTTGTTTTAGCCCACACACGATCATTTTTTACAATCCGGAAAACGACGTGAAAAAATGCAGCATGTTCGATAATTTTTTTTTGTCGTTTTTCAGAAGATGAAAAATGATGTGAAGCCCACACACAATCATTTTAAATGACATTTTTAAAAACGTTGTTTTTTTTCATGCCGAAAAATGATCGCGTGTACGCGGCATTACATGTGCATTCTGAAGAACCTCTGAAGATACTTATTATGTATGGGGAGGGTTCTTTGACCTTGCACTATTGCATACCATATTTATCTGCCTATTACGCGCGCACCCCTAATCTGGACGGGAAATTCCTTTTTTTTTTTTTTTATTACTTACAGTTTTGGTGTCTTGTCCGTTGGGCTTCACATCATGTCTGCGGACTTCGTGGTGTCCTCCCCGCTTCTCTGCGCTGTCTCTGAGCCGATCCCCGCTTCCCGCACTGTGTTTGAACGCCGCAAACCGACATATACCGAGTGCAGTACACTCGGGCACACTCGGCTCCTCTTGGCTCCTCTCGCATAACCGTGAGGGGAGCCGAGCCTGGCCGAGTGTACCCGAGTGTACTCCACTCGTTATATGTCGGCGGCTCAGTTCAAACACAGCGCGGGAAGCGAGTATCGGCGTATATCGCGCACCCCAGTGCTTTAAGTGGGCCAAAAGAGGTGCCGGTACTCTATTAGGCGCCGGTGCGCCCCCCCCCCCCCCCGGGGCAGAACGTTTTTTTTCGCCCCCCCCCCCCGGTGCTAGCGCATGACCACATACACCCAATCACAGGGCGCCATGCCATTAAATGCAGCCACTGTGTCATCAATTGTCACATCTGTGCCATGCCATCAAACGCAGCCACTGTGTCATGCCATCAAATGCAGCCACTGTACCATCAATTGTCACCACTGTGCCATGCCAAACGCAACCACTGTGCCATGCCATCAAATGCAGCCACTGTGCCATCAATTGTCACCACTGTGCCATGCCAAACGCAACCACTGTGCCATGCCATCAAATGCAGCCACTGTGCCATCAATTGTCACCACTGTGCCATACCAACAAACGCAACCACTGTGCCATCAATTGTCACCACTGTGCCATGCCAAACGCAACCACTGTGCCATGCCATCAAATGCAGCCACTGTGCCATCAATTGTCACCACTGTGCCATGCCAACAAACGCAACCACTGTGCCATGCCATCAAATGCAGTCACTGTACCATGCCATCAATTGTCACCACTGTGCCATCAATCGTCACCACTGTGCCCTCCAATTGTCACCACTGTGCCACCAATTGTCACTGTCCAGACATCTATCCACCTCGGAGCTTTATATTATAACCTGCTGGGACTTGTAGTTCTCCATCGTCTCCTGGGGCTCAGGTGCATGTGATCCACCATCTTTGTTCAGTTTTTCTTACTGCTGGGACTTGTAGTCCCATAGATGGTGGATCGCATGCACCTGAGCCCCAGGAGATGGAGAACTACAAGTCCCAGCAGGTTATAATATAAGGCTCCGAGATGGATGGGTGTCCGGACATCCATCCACCTTGGAGCCTTATATTATAACCTGCTGGGACTTGTAGTTCTCCATCTTCTCCTGGGGCTCAGGTGCATGCAATCCACACCCATCCACCTCAGAGCCTTATTGTATGTATAACCTGCTGGGACTTGTAGTTCTCCAATCTCCATGAGCCCCAGGAGAAGATGGAGAACTACAAGTCCCAGCAGTCTTACTAAAATGACAGGCTCTGAGGTGGATAGGTGGGGATCAGGCAGTGCACCCCTTTAGATTCACACCGACCCCCCCCACCTTCTCTCTCTCCCCTGTGGTACAGGAGAGTGTTTTGCTTACCTTGCTGGAGATGGAGAAACTTGCCGCCGCGCTGTAAACACATGTTCCAACTTCCAGGCCAATCAGCGCAGCACAGAGGTACAGCGCCTCCCACTCCACCGCCCGCCAATCTCCTGCGCCGTTATCTGTTTTTTTTTAGCCCTTCTGCCTAGTTGGCTGGTGTTTCCCGCCACTCCCACATCAAGGGAGACAGACAGTTCCACCAGCCAACCAGGCGTTCCGGTACAGGATACCCACGTACTGGGTGCACGGAGAGGTGCTGGTACTCTCCAGGGCCATTTTTGGAAGTGGCGGTACTGAGTACCGCCGTGTTCCGGCCCACTCAAAGCACTGGCGCACCCACAATTTTGCCCTGATTTTAAGGGCAAAAAAGTGCACAGTTTACGCCGAGAAATACGGTAACTTTAACACCCTGTACACACGGAATAAACCCTGATGTTTTTTCCGATGGAATTCCGCTCAAGATGTCTTGCATACACGCGGTCACACCGAATTCTGACCGTCAAGAACATGATGACGTACAACACTACGATGAGGTGAGAAAAATTAAGTTCAGTGCTTCCGAGCATGCGTCAACTTGATTCTGAGCATGCATAGTTTTTAGTGCGTCAGAATTCCATACAGACAAACTGATTTTCCGATAGGAGTTTTTTCTGTCAGAAACATGTTCTCTATCTAAGTATTTTTCAGCAGTCGGGACTGGGAAACTTGTCAGAGTTGAGGGAAAGATGGATGGTTCTAAATACAGAGATATACTTGAGCAAAAGCTGTACCACTCTGTGTGTGATTTGAGGCTAGGACGGAGGTTCACCTTCCAGCAGGACAATGACCACAAACACACCGCTAAAGCAACACTTGAGTGGCTTAAGGGAAAACATGAAAATGTGTTGGAATGGCCTAGTCAAAACCCAGACCTCAATCCAATAGAAAATCTGTGGTTAGACTTAAAGGGTTTGTATATATATTGTAACGTTTGGGGGATCAGCTTGATCGCAGGACACAGGCTTTTAAATCAAAACTGAGGTTTATTGAACACAAACGGCTTCACAGCAGCAAAAGCAAAACAAATAATCAGTCTCACCGACTCTTAGGGCTCAGCACTGCCATTGCAGTTCACAGTCCTTGCAGGTAAAGTTCCCCAGTTGCAGGCTTTCAGGCAGGACAAGTCCTTTTAAAGTTCTTCCCAGCTTCTCAGAGCTTTGCAGCATTCACCTGTCTAGCATCGCCATACACAGGCTCTGCTACACACTTCCACACTCCCACCTGCAACTTCCTGTCCTCACTTAAACCATCTCCTGGACAGGTGCATTAACCCTTTTTGTCCTCTTAAAAGGACCATAGCCCAAATAGAGGGGAAACATAGCGTCCCTCCAGGACGCAGCCACGGCGACCTGTACATATCCCCCCCCTGTGCCCCAACGCCGAGGAGGTGGGGGCAACAGTGGAGCCCAAACAATGGACTCGGGAGAGGGCATCTGCATTTTGATGCAGTCTCCCGGGCCTATGCTCCACTATAAATTTAAATTCTTGGAGCGCCAGGAACCACCGGGTAATCCTGGCATTAGTCCCTTTACCTTGCCTAAGCCATGTTAAAGGGGCATGGTCAGAAATGAGCCTAAATTTCCTGCCCAAAAGGTAATATCTGAGGGACTCCAGGGCCCACTTAATGGCCAGGCACTCTCTCTCAATAACAGCGTAGTTTTTTTCTGCTGGTGTCAACTTCCTACTGAGGAAGACTACTGGGTGCTCCTCACCATTAACAACCTGTGACAACACCGCTCCTAATCCTACATCGGAAGCGTCAGTTTGGACAACAAACTCTCTTGAAAAATTGGGCGCTATCAAGACAGGGTGTTGGCACAGTGCTGACTTGAGCTCCAAAAAAGCCTTTTCAGCATCCGCATTCCACTCGACCATGACCGATTTCCGACCCTTGGTCAGATCGGTCAGTGGAGCCGCTAATGTGGCAAAGTTGGGTACGAACCTTCTGTAGTATCCCACCATGCCCAGGAATGCACGTACCTGCTTTTTTGTGAGGGGGCGGGGCCAACTATTTATAGCCTCTACCTTGTTGACCTGAGGTTTCACCACCCCTCTACCCACGATATAGCCTAGGTATTTTACCTCCTCCATTCCCAAATGACATTTTTCAGGGTTTATTGTGAACCCTTCCTTCCAAAGAGAGTCCAGTACTGCCTGGACTTTGGGCAAGTGCGAGTCCCAGTCTCTGCTAAAAACGACTATGTCATCCAAGTACACTGAGGCATACTCCCGATGAGGTCGTAAAATCCTATCCATTGCTCGCTGGAATGTGGCTGGAGCAGTTTGCAGTCCAAAAGGCATTCGTTTGTACTGAAAACTCCCCTCTGGAGTAGAAAAAGCAGTTTTCTCTCTAGCCGCCTTAGTCAACGGGATTTGCCAATACCCCTTGGTAAGGTCTAATGTTGTGATGTACCTGGCTGGACCTAGTCGCTCAATAAGTTCATCCACCCGGGGCATGGGGTAGGCATCAAACCGTGAAACCTCATTAAGTTTCCGAAAATCATTGCAGAATCGCAGAGTCCCGTTGGGCTTTGGTACCAACACGATGGGGCTCGACCACTCACTCTGCGATTCCTCGATGATATCCAGGTCTAACATTTTTTTCACTTCCTCTGAAACGGCCTTTCTTTGCGCCTCTGGGATGCGGTAGGGCCGGACAAAAACTTTGACTCCAGGTTCTGTGATAATATCATGCTCTATCACCCTAGTAAGCCCTGGCAAGTCTGAAAACTTTTCTTTATTTCTTTGCAAGAACTCCTTTGCTTGCTGATTTTGTATTTTAGACAGGGTATTTGCTACTTGGACACGCTCTACCCCAACCTGAGGCTCAAGCCTTGCACTAGCCAGGGAGGTCACTGTTTCCCGATCCGTCCAGGGTTTTAACAAGTTAACATGATATATCTGATACGGTTTCCTCTTGCCTGGCTGGTGCACTCTATAATTTACCTCTCCTACTTTTTCCACAACTTCAAAGGGACCTTGCCATCTGGCCAAGAATTTACTTTCCACAGTGGGAATGAGCACAGCTACTCGATCTCCCACTTGGAAGTGCCTTATTTTTGCAGCCCTGTTATAGACCCGTCGTTGAGCCTCCTGGGCCTTTTGTAAATGTTCTTTGACTAGTGGCATCACGGTTTGGATCCTTTCCTGCATTTGGGAGACATATTCCAGGACACTCTTATGCTGAACAGGTTCACTTTCCCATTCCTCTTTAATAAAATCAAGTAGTCCGCGAGGTCTCCGCCCATAAACCAACTCAAAAGGCGAAAACCCTGTGGAGGCCTGGGGCACTTCCCGGATGGCAAATAGGAGAGCTGGCAACAGGCAGTCCCAATCTTTCCCATCCCTTTGCACCACTTTCTTGAGCATAGACTTAAGGGTTTTATTAAAGCGTTCCACCAACCCGTCCGTTTGGGGATGGTAGACCGAGGTGCGCAGCTGTTTAATGCGGAACAGCTTACACGCATCGGCCATAACCCTCGACATAAACGGGGTACCCTGGTCTGTGAGTATTTCCTTGGGAAAACCCGTCCGTGTAAACAATTGGAATAATTCTCGAGCAATGGCTTTTGAGGAGGTATTCCGCAGGGGTAGCGCTTCAGGATATCGGGTGGCATAGTCAAGAATCACCAAAATGTAGGAGTGACCTCGAGCTGACTTTACCAAGGGACCCACTATATCCATGGCTATCCTCTCGAATGGGACCTCAATTATGGGCAGAGGGACCAAAGGGCTCCGAAAGTGAGTCACCGGAGCGGTCAACTGGCAGGTCGGACAAGAGGCACAGTATCTCTTTACCTCTGCTTTGAGACCTGGCCAGTAAAACCGGTCGGTGATCCGTGCCTCCGTCTTCTCAACTCCCAGGTGCCCCCCTAACACATCATCATGGGCCAGTTCCAGAACCTTTCGTCTATATTGTTGGGGTACCAACAATTGTTCTACCACGTTTTCTCTCTCTTTGGTAACCCGATACAGCAATTCATTATATATTGCAAAGTGTGGCCACCTTTCATTCGCACCTGGCTCTTGGGGAACCCCATTTACTACTACAACTTGTTCCCGTGCACGGGCCAAAGTGGGGTCCTGCATCTGAGCAGTACCAAACGCCCCCTGGGGAACACCCAAATCCGGCAGGGCAGGAGTAAAGGCTACTTCCTCATCCTCTTCCCCCAGCATTACCTGAAGTGGGGAAGGCTCCTCCCCCTGAGGGTTTTGGTAGGTCTGTGTACCACATATCTTGACATTCTCAACAGTATCAATGCTACTTTCATCACCAATAACCACATCATGAGCATTTTCCTCATCTGGATCCACATTAAACACATTTGGCAGTTCAGGGTTATTCCTCTCAGCAGCAGGAACAGGGGGGCTAGTTTCTCCCCAGTCTCTGAACTGTTCTCCTTGTTCCCACAGTTTGGTAAAAATTGGACAGTCTCGTCCTATTATAACATCATGTACCAAGTTCTTTACCACCCCCACCTCTTGAGTACAGGTGCCACATGCTGAGGAGATAGACACCGTGATGATGGGGTACTCTCTAGTGTCCCCGTGTATGCACACCACCCGTAAAGTTTTGCTTACCGTACCGACCTTCCCAATTATTCTAGGATGAACAAGGGTTACCATGCTTCCAGAGTCCAACAAAGCCCAGGCAGGGAGGTTGTTCACTTGGACTTCATACTCAAACTTATCGTCATCCATGTCGAGATGTGTGGTGCATACTTTATGGGCACAGAAAGACCCCCTCCGAAGAACCCCGCATTCCATGGGCTCCTCTTGCAGTGGGCAGTGTGCCCGGGTATGACCCCAGGAATGACATCGCCAACATTGTACATCCACTCCTCTCCGAACAGGAACAGAACGCTGGGGAGGTACCGGGAGTGACTCTTGGCCTTCCGGGGTGTTTGTTCCCAGGCCCCTTGGAACATCCTTTCGAAGGGCAGCAGTTGGTCGAACAGGCCGTGGCAAACTGGGCCCTATGCGCTTGGTAGGTCCGAGCAGGTCCTCCACCACTGTAAATCGTTCCACCATCTCAACAAGGAGGTTTGCGGTTTTGGGATCTCCATGGCTGACCCACCGTTGAAGGTCATCTGGCAGGGACCTCAGATATCGGTCCAGCACGACCCGCTCCACGATTTGGGGGCCAGACAACACCTCAGGTTGCAGCCATTTTTTCACTAGTTGCACCAGGTCGTGCATTTGAGACCGGGGTGGCCGATCGGGACGATATTTCCATTGGTGTACTCGTTGGGCCCGAACAGCCGTAGTCACCCCCAGACGAGCCAGAATTTCTGCTTTTAGCTTTTGATAGTCTTTAGCATCATCCGGTGGCAGGTCAAAGTAGGCTTTTTGAGGATCTCCAGTGAGAAAAGGAGCAATGAGGCCGGCCCACTGGTCCTGAAGCCACCCTTCTCTCTCTGCCGTCCTCTCAAAGGTAGCAAGAAATGCTTCTACATCATCGTTTGGGGATAATTTCTGCAGAAAATGGCTTGCCCTCACAGTCACCTGGTTGCCAGGGGCAACAGCCGCTTGTCCCTGAACCTTAGACAGCTGCTGCACTGCTTCCTTTAAAGCAGTCACCTGAGTCTGCATAACCTCTTGCTGGGTTGTTTGCTGGGCTACCAACTGAGCCACCAACAGGCGGGTATTTTCTTGCTGCAGCGTCAGCGCCTCTTTGTGGTAAGTGTGTTGTGCCTCCAGTTGGGTGGCTAAGCGCTGATTAGCTTCCTCATGGCGAGTCTGCGCTTGCATGTTAGCCAGGGTCAGCTGTTTAATTAGCTCCTCCATTGCTTCAGCTTTCAATGCTTGTGCAGCTTTAACCCAGGACATAAATCCAATGCACTGTCTCTTTAAATGTCAGTTCAATATACAGTCCAATGCAAAGAAGAAAAAAAAAAAAAAAAAATGTCTCTTCTTATGCCTGTTAATCTGTCCTGCCCGCATTCGAGCACCAGTGTAACGTTTGGGGGATCAGCTTGATCGCAGGACACAGGCTTTTAAATCAAAACTGAGGTTTATTGAACACAAACGGCTTCACAGCAGCAAAAGCAAAACAAATAATCAGTCTCACCGACTCTTAGGGCTCAGCACTGCCATTGCAGTTCACAGTCCTTGCAGGTAAAGTTCCCCAGTTGCAGGCTTTCAGGCAGGACACAAGTCCTTTTAAAGTTCTTCCCAGCTTCTCAGAGCTTTGCAGCATTCACCTGTCTAGCATCGCCATACACAGGCTCTGCTACACACTTCCACACTCCCACCTGCAACTTCCTGTCCTCACTTAAACCATCTCCTGGACAGGTGCATTAACCCTTTTTGTCCTCTTAAAAGGACCATAGCCCAAATAGAGGGGAAACATAGCGTCCCTCCAGGACGCAGCCACGGCGACCTGTACAATATATATATTTTTTTTTCTTAAATAACAAACATGTTATACTTACATCCACTGTGCAGCTCCTTTTGCACAGAGTGGCCCCGATCCACATCTTCTGGGGTCCCTCCGCGGCTGTCTCTGGTCCTCCCGGCAAGAACTCCACACATTCAAGTGAGCTCCCTCGCATTGCGTGGAGTCCTTGCGGGCACGCTTTCGTGATACAGCGAACGGCCTTAGCCGCTCACTTTATCCCTTGGCGCGCCGCGTCATTGGATGTGATTGACAGAAGCGCCAGCCAATAGCTGTGCTGCTTTCAATCCATCTGCTCTAGCCAATCAATCAATGGCCAGGCTGAGCAGCGAAGAGGATGTCGGGGCCGAGCGCAAGACTTTCGAGGGGTCAGGTAAGTATAGAATGCATTAAGGTAAAATATATTTTACCTTTATAACCCCTTTAAAGACTGCTGTTCACAAGCACAAACCATCTAACTTGAAGGAGCTGAAGCAGTTTTGCAAGGAGGAATGGGCAAAAATCAAATTTTCCTTTAGAAATAAAATTTTGCTGTGGTATTGTTATAAACACAGGAAAAATTTGCCACTTTGGAGGCATACTATAGACACCCCCAGACACAAAATTTAAAGGAATATTTAATTTTTATTGTTTCATTTTAAGCATTATTAAAATCACTGCTCCCGAAAAAAAAATCAATTTAAAAAAAATAAAAATGTATTGATATATGTCCCTGGGGCACGACCTGGGTCCCCAAACATTTTAATTGCAATAATTTGCATATAAGCTTCTTTAATTAGCACTTTTGATTTTTGACATTCGTGTCCCATAGTTTTTAATGGTGTTCACACGTTCAAACAAACATTCTGCCGTTCGCATGTTCTGCTGCGAACCGAACCAGTGGTGCAATCCAGGGCCGGTACAAGGCAGGGGCCGAAGGAGCGGATGCCCTGGGCGCTACCATTTGCAGGCAGGAGGGGGGCGCAGGTGAAGTGCCAGCAGTGTGCTTCACTGTACACATTAGCCAGCCCCACTTGCTGTACTTTAGTCATCTGTACCTTGCTGTTCTACTGTAATGTGCTGAGTGCGCTCCTGCACCTGCCTACACCAGCCATACATGTCAGCGCTGTTCCTTCTCTCCCCCTATGAAGGGACTTTGTAATCCCGTCCTGGCAGCGTGATATCACTCACAGTCCGAGGCGGGATAGGAGGAGAGAAGAGAGCTGCTGCTGAAGCTGTGAGATGCAGAGGAGGAACCAGAAGAAGTTCAGCAAAGTGTGTATCGCCTGGACTTTTTTCACCTCTGACAGCCCTCTCCTCTCTGACTTGTCACATAACACATAGCCAGTGAGTAGAGGAAGTTTTCTGCACAGCTCACTTCCTCTCCTGGCTTTTCTGTGTTAGCTCTGGGCACTCACTGCTGCTGCCCTCGAGCACAATTCTGCTCCCAGTACTGTAAGCTACCGAAAGCGATTGCAGAGGCAGATTGTCCCTGCTTGCTGCTACTCTGTACTCTTCTGAATAAAAATAAAAAAAAGCCTGTGCATACCATAGAGACTGGTGTTGCCCGTCAGAAGAGGACAGGGATTGCCAAAGCCTGAGGTGCGAGAGGAGTGCACTGTAAAGGTGTGGGGGAGGGGGGAATATGTGCTGAGAGAGGCAACAGTGAAAGGGGGGGGGGTGTAGCATGGAGGAGATCTGGGGTTGATCATGGATGTGTGCGGACAGAGGATCTGTGGTGGATTTGTACATGGAGATCTGGGGTGGATTGTACATGGAGGAGATCTGGTGTGAATGTGTGCAGAGAGGGGATCTGGAGTGGATGTGTACATGGAGATCTGGGGTGGATTGTACATGGAGGAGATCTGGTGTGGTTGTGTGCAGACAGAGGATCTGGGGGGGGGGGGGGATTTGTACATGGAGATCTGGTGTGGTTGTGTGCAGACAGAGGATCTAGGGGGGGGGGGTTTGTACATGGAGATCTGGGGTGGATTGTACATGGAGGAGATCTGGTGTGAATGTGTGCAGACAGAGGATCTAGGGGGGGGATTTGTACATGGAGATCTGGGGTGGATTGTACATGGAGGAGATCTGGTGTGAATGTGTGCAGAGAGGGGATCTGGAGTGGATGTGTACATGGAGATCTGGGGTGGATTGTACATGGAGGAGATCTGGTGTGGTTGTGTGCAGACAGAGGATCTGGGGGGGGGGGGATTTGTACATGGAGATCTGGTGTGGTTGTGTGCAGACAGAGGATCTAGGGGGGGATTTGTACATGGAGATCTGGGGTGGATTGTACATGGAGGAGATCTGGTGTGAATGTGTGCAGACAGAGGATCTAGGGGGGGGATTTGTACATGGAGATCTGGGGTGGATTGTACATGGAGGAGATCTGGTGTGAATGTGTGCAGAGAGGGGATCTGGAGTGGATGTGTACATGGAGATCTGGGGTGGATTGTACATGAAGGAGATCTGGTGTGGTTGTGTGCAGACAGAGGATCTGGGGGGGGGGGGATTTGTACATGGAGATCTGGTGTGGTTGTGTGCAGACAGAGGATCTAGGGGGGGGGGATTTGTACATGGAGATCTGGGGTGGATTGTACATGGAGGAGATCTGGTGTGAATGTGTGCAGACAGAGGATCTAGGGGGGGGGGGATTTGTACATGGAGATCTGGGGTGGATTCTACATGGAGGAGATCTGGTGTGAATGTGTGCAGAGAGGGGATCTGGAGTGGATGTGTACATGGAGATCTGGGGTGGATTGTACATGGAGGAGATCTGGTGTGGTTGTGTGCAGACAGAGGATCTGGGGGGGGGGGGGGGGGATTTGTACATGGAGATCTGGTGTGGTTGTGTGCAGACAGAGGATCTAGGGGGGGATTTGTACATGGAGATCTGGGGTGGATTGTACATGGAGGAGATCTGGTGTGGTTGTGTGCAGACAGAGGATCTGGGGGGGGATTTGTACATGGAGATCTGGGGTGGATTGTACATGGAGGAGATCTGGTGTGAATGTGTGCAGAGAGGGGATCTGGGGGGGATTTGTACATGGAGGAGATCTGGTGTGAATGTGTGCAGACAGAGGATCTGGGGGGGATTTTGTACATGGGGAGCTGGGGGATGTATGCAGAGTGGAGAACTGGGAAAGTGTGGAGGGGGTGGATTTGTGCAGAGAGGGAGAGGAGAACTGGGAAGAGGGAGCCCTGTGCAGAGAGGAGAGCTGCAGAAGGCCGGTTGTGCAAAGTGAGAGCTGTGGAGGGTGAGGAAGGTTGTGCAGAGGCGAGAGCCATGGGGGAAGCTGGGGGTGCAAAAGTGAAACATTGGGGTTGGCAAAGGTGAGAGCTGTGGATTAGGGTGAGCTTTAGATTGAGGTGCAGAGATAATGGGGGTGCAGAGGTAAGTTGTGGACTGGTGGTGTAGAAGTGAGATGTTGATGGGGAGGGGCAAAGGTGAGCTGTGGAAGGTAGAATACTTGAGGGAAGGGGGATTTTTTCTTGGGGAAGACCAGGGATGGGGGACAGTAAAGCATACAGGGTTCAGTGAGCAAGAGTATGTAATGCATGGCTGGATGTTACATATTAAAGGCCTTGGGATGGTACTACTGCATGCTGTATTCTGTACAAAGGGTTTTGCGTTACATACTCCTGGGCCCTGCATTCTGTATGCTGATCTGCATATTACATATGCTTTACCACTGCATGCTGTGCGATACCCTCTCTGTTACATTTTCCTGACCCCTGCACTCTGTACACAGGGCTATATGCTGCATATACCTGAGCACAAGGGATGCTTTGCATTGAATGTAAGTACTGTCCCTTTTGCTGATTTTTTGTGTATGCCTTGTGTGATATGCACTTCTCACCACTGCACAGTACACATTCCTGTCCAATGGCAGTGGCTGACCAGTGGCAGTTAATTAACCCCTTTGTGCAGCATTAGTGCAATAATTAACCCTTACACTGGTGCAACTAATGCAGCACAAATGGGTTAATTTACTGCTACTGATCAATTACTAATGCATCAGTGACCAGTGGCTTTGACAGAGGAGTCAAACAAGATAATGCATGGCAGGTAGTCATTCATGACATTTCCAACCCCATCCATAAGACATATAGAAAGAAGTTGATATGTCTTTCGGGCAGGAAAGGGGGTATAAGGAGAACATTCTCATAAAGGTCATAGAAAATGCCCTTGTGAAGCAAGGAGGACTGGCTTCTAGGGTACTTTGTTTCAAAGTAGTGTAAGAAAAAGAGCCCCCCCCATGTAAAATACAGGGGGGGGGGAGCATACAGTAACTACCACTGTTTGAGGTAGCAGGAGAGATAATGTTTCATTCCTGCAAAAGGGAAGAGTTCTGAGTGGGCAAGAATACCTGCTGAAATTTCCAGAGAGACGCAGATAGTCACAGCAACGACGATGAACGGCGGCGACGATATTTGGGGGGGGGGGGCGCAGTTTGCCTCCTTCGCCCTGGGCACCAAATGACCTTGTCCCAGCACTGGTGCAATCTACACCCAAAGTTACTCCAAGTCACCAGATAATGGAGCCCAAGTTCAAGAGCAGGTACAACAAGTTTTCCTGGAGAAACCACTGGTCAAGAGGATTGTCAGCAGATGCTGAAGAAGTTCCAGCGTTGTGCTGAAGTCTTACCCACTATATGACAGCAAAGAATGAAGTCCCAATTAATGAGATGGGAGAAGATTTTTTCGAAGGATGATTTTGATGTAGGATGTGCTAAGAGCGCTCAGCACCAAATTTGGTTGCAGGAGGATAAGTCTTTTCGAGAACGAGTTAGGAGAATACCCTTCAGTGACCTGGAAGACTATTGAGAGCAGTTGGCAAAATTAAAAAGGTCAGGGGTCATTCAGGTGTCCAGGAGCCCATATGCGTCCCCTATTGTGGTGGTGTGGAAGAAGAATGGATCGCTACGCATGTGTATTGTCTACCGGACTCTAAATTGATGCACCATCCCTGATAAGTACACAACTCCCCGCATTGAAGATGATCTGCATTGTCTTACTGGAGCCAAATGGTTCAGCGTACTCGACTTGAAGGGATCGAGAAAAACTGCATTTATTTGCCCTTTGGGATTCTATGATTTCAGTCGAATGCCTCAGGGATTGTCAGATGGAGAGAACGGTAGGAGACATCAACCTAGTAGAAGTATTAGTGTATCTGGACGACATCATTGTGTTTAGAAGAATATTAGAAGAACCTGAAGCTTGGTTAGGGAAGGTTTTCTCACGACTTCATGAAGAGGGATTGAAGTTGTCCTTGGAGAAGTGTCAGTTGTACAGAACCTCTGTCACATATCTGGGTCAGGTTGTCTCCGTAGGAGCGGTTGCCATGGACCTGCAGAAGTTAAAGGCTGTTACCACATGGCCCAGGCCAAGAACTATGACTGAGATATTTCTTGGGGTTCTGCTCTTATAATGGGCGGTTTGTGGCAAATTTCGCCAAGATTGCCTGGCCCCTTAATAAACTTTTACCATGGGAGAAGGAGAGAATGGAGTCAAGGTGAAGAAGTCTGGTGGTTCTAGGAAAGGAGAATCAATATAGGATCAATGGACTCATCAGTGTGAAAGACCATTTTGGCAATTAAAGAAGAGCCCCAACAAAGCCCCGATCTAGGCTTATGTGGATCCTGTCAAGCCTTATGAACTCCATGTAAATGCCAGTAGAGATGATCTGGGAGGGGTTCTCTATCAAAAACAGGACGGTGGTCTCAGACCTGTGGCCTTACCCCATCCGAGAGAAACTACACTGTTCACAAGCTGGAGTTCCTTGAGTGGACAATGGAAGACAAACTGAGGGATTATTTGAATGGAGCTGAGTTTGTAGTAAATACGGATTATAAGCATCTGGACGAGATGGCTGCTTACTGAGAGAGCTCCGTCTTCCAGAACCTCTTCTCAGCTACCATCAGCAGTAAAACCTTGGTTTACCAGCGGCAGAATGACGGGCAGGAGTCACTCTGCCACCCGCTCTCAGCTGGATCACACTACCCAGCTGTCCAGGAACATACCAGCGATGTTCCGCACACAGCACACAGACTCGCAGGCCGTATCCCAAGCCGCGGACTGTAGTTTGAGCGTCTACACGGCCGCGTCTGACACCCCCTCAGCTCCCCGGACGGGCTCATCATCCCCACAATCTCCTCCCTTCCTGTGCCTTGCGGACCTTCAGAGCGTGGCCCTGGACATCAAAAGTGCTTTGGCAGCAGCAGTGGCAGATTTCAAAGCAGAGCTCAAGACGGTGGCCTCATGTGTGGAGCATGTGGAGACGGCAGCCATGACACAAGGTACGGCCATACACCAGGTGCAGCAGGCAGTCAGTGTTCAGACCCAACAGCTCATGGACATGCATAGGCACATGGAGGACCTCGATAATCGCGGACGCAGGCGCAACATCCGTGTCAGGGGGATCCCTGAGTCTATTGAGGGCCCCCAGTTGCAACCTGCTGTCTGGGCTATATTTAACACCCTTCTTGGTAGGCCGCCAGTTGCCCCAGTAGAAATGAAGAGGTGCCACAGAGCGCTGAGGCCGAGGGGCAGGGACACTGACCCTCCCAGGGATGCTGTTTGCTACCTGGTCAGCTTCACCCAAAAGGAAGAGATCTTGTGACTTGCCTGTAACCATGCCAGCCTAGAATATGAAGGGGCACGTATTCAGCTCTTTCAAGATTTGTCCGTTATTACTCTACAACATAGGAGAGATCTCTGTCCTCTCCTACAAGCTTTGAGAGAGAGTCATATTTCCTATCGATGGATGTTTCCCTTTTGCCTCCAAGCTACAAACGGCAACCGTACAGATCATCTGCGAACGCCAGCGGATCTACGGCCTTGTTGCAAAACTCTTGGCATTCCAGAGGTTCCTGTTCCAGATTGGTATGGAATGTTCATGCAACCTGAGCCCTGGATTCCTACCTTGCCTTGGGACACCCCAAGAGGAGCAGACAATGCCGACGCAGACCCTCGGCGGATTTTCCACCGAGACGCCGCAGAGACATGGAAACTGATGAAAGCCTGCGCGTCTCTCCTTCATCTGCCAGACGCAAGACTGACCACTGATTTTGTGGGTATTGAGACGTGAGATGTTTTGTTATTTGTACTTATCCCTGCCTATGCCCCTCAATGTTTTATGTGAGGTTAGCTGGATTGCTTTTGTGTGCCTTTAGCCTGCACTGGTTGATCGGCTGCTGTGGATTTTGGGAGACTCCCTCTTGTGCCTGGGTTCCCTAAGGATCACTTTGATGACTACTTGCCACTGACAGATATGATTTCTCCCTCTAGGCCTGGGGGCTGCCACCATCCTGGCCCTGCAGTCCTGCTTACAGTGTATAGGATGGATGGTGTTGCCAAAAGTCCCTGACCCCCCACAGCCGAAGTGGATTCACGCGCTGGGAAGATGCGTGCTCTTCCCCTCTTGCTACTCTATCCTTTCTGGATTGACTGTGGGGGAGTCCTGCTTGATGATTGGCAACTCCTCGATCTTGATCTGATTCATATGACTCATGCAGGGGCTCTGGTTGTCTAGATGTACCTAGCTCTAGGCACTGGGCTGTTCGGATCCCTGTCGATGGCGCCAGCATCCGCTTCAGACACTCTGAACCTGATTCAAACTTACAACTAACTGTCTCCCACCTCCCCCCCCACCTTTGATGGGGGTGTGAGACTTGGATTCCCTGGCAGATAATCGCAAGATGTGTACATTCGGCTTAAAGACTCATGTATCCTATCACGGCCATTTAAGCTAGGGATGAGTATCTGTTTTAGCTTAATATAATTACACGTTGTCTGTTTCCTTTTTTACAGGTTATATGTGGTGATGAGGATGGTCTCTGTCCCCTACGTTCATGATTAGTTGTGGATGTAAGAGACTGCCGTTCCAGGTGATATTTAGTCAAAGGGGCTCCTTCACTTCTTAGCCCGTCCACACTAGCCCTCTTGGGTTTGAGTAACCTAGGGAGGCTCAGAGGTGTAGGGCTCGTCATCTCTCCTCAACTTTAGCAATTGGGGGAAGAGTCGCCTCAATGATTTTTCCCTTTTCCCTGGATCCAACAAAGTCTGGGTAGGTCCTGGGTTCGGGGACCCTGAGGGTCCTGGGTTGTCGGCACAAAGCCTGATGGGATGTTACCGTATTAATATGTGGATGTGATACAGTAATTTTAGTTTGCACTGTTAACCTCCCTGGCGGTATGATTCTTTAAGATTTTAGGTGCTAAAAGCGGTACCATTATTTGCAAGGGAATTTGGCGTTTTATACTGTAGGCTTGTAATTCTTAGGAATAACTCACTTAAATCTATTCAAACAAGAGTCTAATAGGCATCCCGGGTATGATTTTTTTTTTTTTTTTTAATTAAAAATTATAATATAATAAATAATTATAAAAAATGATCACAAATGATAATATAATTATAGTAAAAATTATTCAATAATGTAATCAAATCAAAATCACTGAAATTTGCTCAGTTGCAGAATTTTTGCTGTCATTTTTTTTTTTTTTTTATGACGAATTTCCCCATAAATCGCTATCGCTAAATTCTGCAAGTGATTCTGATTTATTATCGCTGTTTTTTAGCTGCTCTAAAACAATTTTTGCCATAAAGGGACACTTTTGGTTGCTATGGGCAATCTACAGTTTGCAGGGAGAAAGAAAAGTTTTTATTATACAAAATGACATGTAGTGTACAGGGCAGACCACTAGGGACATGGGGGGTGTGTATTTTTTACATACAGTACTGTAATCTATAAGATTACAGTGTACTGTATGTATAGTGTTTGTTTACTTTTTTAAATTTGGCGCCGTTCCCCCCCCTACGTCGCGACGCTCGCAGGGAAGGGAATCGGCGGAACACACAGCATCAGGCGGACATCCGCCCGCCGTGTACTGCGGGGATTCATCGCTGGATCGCAGAGAAAAGGTAAGTAAACTTTTTCTGCATCCAGCGAGGTAAGCGCGTGTGTGGCACGGGGTTACCGATATTAGCTTAAAAATCTCACCCCGTGCCACACACGTGAAGACCGCCAGGGAGGCTAGTCTGACCGGCGATCCAGCGGGAAACCCCCGCCGGATCGCCAGGAATTTTTGGGGGAAAAAAAAATGCACCCCGAGCGTGACTCGGGGTTACCGCTTCTGGCACTGAATGTTAACCCCGAGTCACGCTCGGGAATACCGCCAGGGAGGTTAAGCCTTTGTTTGTTTTGTTTTGATATAACTGTTCCTATACTACAAAGCTATCTGGGAGCGCAGGTTTCTGCCCCTGCCCTTTTGGGCTCCTCGGAAGTACCATTCCACCCGGCCGGGGTGCTGTTCCTCGTGTGTTCTCATGTTGGCTCACTTGATTTTCTGGATGGCAGGATATATGTAAATTTTTGTTTAGGTACTAGGTCCCTCTCCCACCTCGAGGAGGCAGGTATCCCCCTTGAAACCAGCCGGAATAGTTTTTCATTAGTTTTGGTTTTCTGCACCCTTATTAGGTGACTCAGCTGGTCTGATTATACCTCCGGTATCTTACTTGTGACCCCCTGTTTTTGCAGGTTTCAGGCCCCTCTTGAGCTTCTAGTGCGCCCTGAGTGCTTTTTTTGGAGTGGGCTTGACTCTTGCACCTTTCTCCTTCTTTCCCATTTCCTTGACTTCCCCTCTTCTTTTTTTCCCTCCTCCCCTTTTTTTTTTCTTCTCTTCTTCTTTTCTCTCTGGGGGGGGCGGAGATAGGAGGGCGGTACTATACAACGCTGATTACTGGTCATGCCTCCGGCAACGCAATCAACGTCTCCCTTTTCGCTCAGGGTTTATTCCCTGAACGCTAGGGGACTCAATGTCCCAGAAAAGCGTAGCAGTGTTCTTGCTGAGGCTTACCGGCACAGAGCTCAAGTGGTATTTCTGCAAGAAACCCACTTTAAATCGGGATCAATCCCTCGGCTATCCAATAACCGATTTCCGGAAGTCTTTCACGTGACTTTTCCGGATTCTAAAACAAAAGGAGTTTCCATAGTGCTCGCCAAATCTTTTCTGTTCCTTATCAATGACCAAGTAGTCGATCCGATGGGCAGATTCCTTTTCTTAAAGGGGACTTGGAAAAATAAACCAGTAACTTTGGCAAACATTTACTGCCCCAACTCTCGACAGGTACCCTTCTTGAAAGAGGTCCTTCTACAGCTTACCACATTCCAAACGGGCCTTTTGATACTTGGGAGGGACTTTAATATAGCTTTGGTACCGCTTCTTGACGCCTCTACTGGTACCTCCTCACTTCCATTTTCTGTACTTCGCCAGGTTAAGCTTGCTCTAGCTTCTCTTGCGCTTCACGACACGTGGAGAATATTACACCCGCAAGGGAAAGATTATACTTTTTTTTCACCCCCGCATAATCGTTATTCATGGTTGGATTACTTTTTTATTCGCCAACCAGATTTGACCTTCCTAAAGGATGTGTCCATTGAGAACATGTTGCTCTCTGATCACCACCCAATTACACTCACTTTGCTGTTCCCACAGAGGGAAACGACCACCAGGACTTGGAGGCTAGATGCTTCTCTCCTCACTGACCCTGGGGATCTTGCTGACATGCAGACTAACAAAGACTATTTCCGACACAATAACACGCCAGACATCTCTCCCATGACCCAATGGGAAGCACACAAATGTGTTGTTAGGGTAAATCTGCTAGCCATCGCAGCCAGGAAAAAAAAGAACACCAAACCATGATTCGGGAGCTTTCTAACAAAATAGCTGTACTGGAAGCGCAACATAAGCGCTCTCTCGCAGTCAACGTAGATAAGGAGTTTGGCTGATACTCGAGTGATCCTACTTGAGGAACTGTATAAGAGGGCACGGAGGAAGCAGGTGTTGTCTCAGAAGTTATTTTATGAACAGGGCAATAAACCAGGGAAGCTATTGGTGAGGTTTACACAGAGGCAAACACTAGCTTCCACTGTGCACCATGTACGAGACTCAAACGGAACGACTTACTAAAGAAATTAGGACATTTCACTCTTTTTATAGCAAATTGTATAATCTGGAATGGCACGAACATAGACCCATTTCAGCGGATGCACGCTCTGACCTCATTAGGGAGTTCTTGAGTGAGTATAGCCCCTGAGCGCTGTCTACTGTTGATAGGCATGCCCTTGAGGCCCCTTTATCCCTGGAGGAGTGGGGTGAGGCCTTGAAAGCCTCGAAGCCCGGAAAGTGCCCGGGGTCAGATGGCTTCTCGGCGCAATATTATAGAAGTTTTGCTGACCTACTAGCACCGGGATTTCTTTGGGCGTTCAACACCCTCTCCCACTCACCTTGTACCTCGAGTAGCCTACTAGAGGCCTATATCTCAGTCATCCCCAAGGACAATAAGGACCCCACCGATGTAGCCAATTATCGTCCCATTTCCCTTTTAAATGTGGATGTCAAGCTGTTCGCCAAGATCTTTGCCACCCGTTTGTCACACCATATTCCCGCCTGGATCGGGCTGGACCAAGTTGGTTTTGTCCCTGGAAGGGAAGCCAGGGACAACACTACCAAGGCCATCAATTTACACTATTGGCTTACGTCAACTAATAGGGAGGGCTGTTTTCTGGCCATGGATGTGGAGAAGGCGTTTGACAGGGTGGCCTGGGACTATATGGATGCGGTTCTGAGGGCCCTGGGCCTGGGAAGCTGCATGCGGGCCTTCATTGGAGCTCTTTACGCCAGACCCGGAGCCAGGGTTCAGGTCAACGGCCACCTGTCGCTGCCTTCCCCATCCACAATGGGACCAGACAGGGATGCCCCCTGTCTCCCTTGTTATATATTCCTACCTTGGAACCCCTCCTCCGTAATATCCGTGCGAATCCGAACATAAGAGGCATAGAGGTACACCGTAGGGAATATAAGATCGCCGCCTTCGCGGATGACATCTTGCAGTTCCTTACATCCCCGTTGACATCTTTGCCCAACCTAATGCCAGTGTTGGAGCAATTCAGGACTATCTCGAATCTGAAAATTAACTATTCAAAATCGTATGCGCTGAATGTCTCTTTGCCCCCTAAACTAATTTGGCTTTGTCAGGCAAACTTTCCTTTTCGCTGGAAAACGGACACCATTACTTACTTAGGCATTCAACTTCCTAGTAGACTTAAAGACTTGTACGAAAAAAACGTTTTGTCGGAATGGAAACTTATACAGCAGGATCTCCAGAGGTGGGACGCCCCCACCATCTCCTGGTTTGGTCGGGCCTCCCTACTAAAAATGACTGTACTTCCCCGCTTACTCTATAAACTGCAAACCATCCCGATTCATCTGCCACCCTCCTTTTGCAGCTTACAGGCGAATGTGCAGAACTTTCCTCTGGGGGGGTAAGGTAGCGCGTGTAGGATGGGCAAAGTTAGTACTTTCAAAGTCGAGGGGTGGAATTGGTCTCCCGGACCTGCAGAGGTGTTACTGGGCAGTTCACCTAACTAGGGTGGTAGACTTGAGACTTCACGCCAACTCTAAGGGCTGGGTGTTACTGGAGAACCTGATCTCTGGTACTGAACTCCATCTCTTACCCTGGTTCTCAAAAAAACACATTCTGACTGGTACCTATTCTCACCCCCTGGTCGGAGCAACCCTGCATGTCCTTGATAGGGCATGCAGGGTACACTCGCTTCCGAATACATAGGGCCAGATTCAGATAGATCGGAGCATCTTTGCTCTGGAGTAACGCTTCTCATTTACGTTACTCTGAAGACCCTTTCAGCGCAAGTACTGTTATTCACTAGCAGTTGCGCGTAAACTTGCGCCAGAGTAACGATAATGCGCTGGCGTAACCCGACGCAAGTGGAAGTGGGTGTGATCATATGTAAATGATGGGCGGAGTCCAGCGCAGAGGCTTACGTTCAGCGCATCATCCACGGAGCATGCGCAGTGAGTGCGGCTCCACTCGCCCCCCTTGTGCGCATGCTCACAACTTCCGTCGGCACCACTTCCCGGGAAACGTCAGCGCAATGCCTTCCGTTGGGCGCTTAAAAGCGCAGGCGGAAACGCCATTCCGGCGCAAAAGTAGTTCCGTTTCCCCCCACCCCAGGGAAGATACTTTTGCTCGGTGATGGCTGCTCCCGCTACCCCCAGAGAGAGAAGGAACCTCAATTTCAACGCCCAGGAGGTCTCAGTCATCATTTCTGCAATGGAGACTGAGAATGCTTTGCTCCATGGCCAAAAAAGCCGGAAGACCAGCCGGGAGAGGAAGCAGGGCATCCTGGAGTCCATTGCTGCCAGGGTGAATGTCTTGGGGTACTCCACCCGGAGTGCTTCTGACATTCAGAAGAAAATTAATGACCTGCGGCGCAAGGTGAGGGGCAAGGTGGTGGAGGCATGAGAGGGGCACAGGTGGTGGTCCCCCATGTCCTGTCACCCTGACCGCAGAGGAGGAGGTGGTCGCACGCTGCCTGGAGAGGGAGCAGGTGGAGGGGGTCCCAGGCTATGACTCCATGGAGGAAGGCTCCAGGACAGGTAAGTGTTTTTTATCCACTATTTGGTGTGTTGCATGTGGGGGGGAGGGTACATGTGCCAAGTGTGAGCTGGGACATCATCTGTCGGCGGCCAGTCCACCCCATCCCCCCCACGCCATTGTGTGCCCGAGCCACTGGGTGGTGAAGAGGTTGTGGAGGAGAGTGGCCACACCACACCTGCCGAGGTGGTTGTGGAGGAGCCTGCTGTGGCAGAGCAGGACTTTTCATTAGTTTTGGAGGTCTCCTCCCCTTCTCCTGGGCCGTCTGTTATCCCCTCCCCCATCCTTGGAAGCCCCTTTAAGGGCGACTCCCTCCCCCCGGGGACAACCATCTTCTGGCCCCAGGAAGGCCACCCAGAAGACCAGGGGGGTGTCGGATGATGTCCAGGACCAGTTGGCGAGGGATCACGCCAGGCAGACGGAACAAATGGGGGCCATAGTAGGCCATTTGGAGAAAGTGGCTGACAGCCTGGGCTCCGTTGCCAACATCAGCAACGCAGTGCAGGATGTGAGTTGCAACTGCGCTGCAGTGGTCACCAGTTTGGGGGAGGTGCAGGGGGATATAAGGCACCTCACTGCATCCGTTCAGGCTAACAGTGCTGCCATCCGGGACCAGGGGAGGCTGAGTCGGCGGGCCCAGCATTACCAGGTCACCCGTCAGCTCCGGATGCAGGCCCAGACAAACTCTTACCTCGGCCGGATAGCCAGGGCCTTGGAGGGCATGCAGGCCACACCTGCCAGGAGTGGCCCACCTGGGGATCAGCCACCTCCAGATGCCCCCCCACCCACTCCATCCAGACAGCTGAGGAGCCAGAGAGGTGCGGCAAGAAGAAGCCCCCGGCATCCCCGATGAGGCTTTTTATTTTTTGGGTTTATCTGATTTTTTTGGACATACTCAGGTCATGAGTTTTTGTTTATTTTGTATTATTATTTTTATACTCAGGTCATGAGTTTTTGTTTATTTATTTTCTCAGGTTATGAGATTTTGGATTTCTTTTTTTACTGCACACGGTCAGGAGTGCAGGGGACAGTGTGAATGGTGTGTGAATGTGAGAGGGTGGCACTCCTGACAGTAAGGGGTGTCACCCTCGGTCGTGGTGGTGAAGTTAACCCCACGGCTGAATGAATGACGTGTGAAAGGTGTATGAATGGACAGTGACATCATTGGGGCCTTGACGCTGGCGTTACTGCTCCCAACTCCTACATGCTGGACTTGGGCTAATCCAATGCGATGTGGATGTGGTGTGTGTGATCTAGGGACATCAGTGGTGTACACGCGTGCACTGTCTGTGTTATTAATGTTTTGGTTTAGTGTCCAAAGATGCCTACAGCGAGGACCCTCCTGACTGCTCTTCCATCAGCAGACTGGGTGTCCTCTGGCAGATGGGGACTGTGTGGGTCGGGGGTCAAGTCATCACGTATGTCAATCTGCAGGCCTTTTCTCATAGCAAAGTTGTGCAGAATGCAACATGCACCGATGATCTGACACACGAAGGTAGGGGAATACAATAGGGTCCCCCCGGACTTATCCAGGCAGCGGAAACGGGACTTCAGGAGCCCAAATGTTTGCTCCACCACTGCACGGGTTTTGATGTGTGCTTCATTGTATTTTCTCTCTCCTCTGGTTTGGGGGTTCCGGAAAGGAGTCATTAGATGGGGTCCCAGTGCATATGCAGAGTCACCTGTAAGGGAAAAGACAGGAGAATGTTAGTCATGCATGTGCGACTTCTGTTGTGCATCACGGGAGGGGATAGTCATGCCTGACTCCCATGTCACTCACCAACTAGCCAGCTGTCCCCATACATGTTCTGGTTAAATTCTGCTGGGATGGGGCTCTGATTGTATATGAAGCTGTCATGGCTGGACCCGCGGTGTTTGGCACGGACGTGCCATATGAGGCGTTGGGCATCGGCTATCACCTGTACGTTGATGGAATGCCAATGCTTCCGATTGCGGTATATGTGCTCTGTGGCACTGGGGGGCTGTAGGGCCACATGTGTGCAATCAATGGCCCCCACAGTGCGTGGGAATCTGGCAATGTTGTAGAAATCTGTCATTGCCTTCTGCCGTAGCTCCTCAGTGGTGGGTCTGATGAAGTGGTGGGACATGCGTCTGAGGATTGCAGGGACAACCTGGTGCACACATCTGCTCACGGAGGATTGTGACATCCCAGCCACCACTCCACTTGTACGCTGGAATGATCCACTTGCTAGGAAATGAAGTGTTGCCAGGACCTTCACCAGTGGCTGCACTGCTTGTGAGCGGTGTGTCTTGCTGGTGATGTCATCCTGCAGGGTTGTGGTTAGTTCAAGTATTGCATCTGGGCTGAATCTGAAGAGGCGATACACCTCCTCATCCCCCATGCCAAAGAGGCTCATACGTGTGCGGTATATCCTCTCACGTGCCCGCCTCCTTCGTTCCGGGGGACCCATCAGTAGTTCTAGGACCACAATTGCCCCTGGCATGTTGGCACACAGAGGTGTTGTCCTTGCAAGTGTGGTTGTTCAGCTAGCTCCTATCGTCGGTAACGCTGCTGTAGCTGCTCTCCTGCTGACCTGTGGCCATCTGGAGTAAAGATAAAGCAGCCTTTTGTAGAAATAACTTTGCGCCGGACGGACGAGATACGTGCGGCGCATGTAGCCAGCGTATGGTGCTAATCCGTTCGTGAATTGGGAAAAATCCCTCATTTGCATATTTGCAGGGGAAATCAATAGGTGCGACTGATGCGCCCAGCGAAATTAAGCGCTGACGATACTCTGGCGTCGGAACGTTCCGCCGGTCGCAAATGGCCCGTTATTGGGCGCATCTAGTTTGGTGGGTACGGGCACATAGAAACGACGGCGCATCATCACAGTTACGCGGCGCATATCGAAATACTCCAGCGCAAGTGTTCCTAAATCTGGCCCATAGTGTGCAGTTACGCCCCTCAGGGGTAATCCGGACTTTCCCCCTGGAATGGAAGGGGCCTTCCTAGCAGCAGAATGGCCCCATGCAGACATGCAGGCCAAGCATTTTTTTTCCAGGGGAAGGTTTCTCCGCCAGGGTGAACTTGCCTCCTTGTCTAAAACAAAGTCTTTCCCCTTTTGGGCCTATTTACAATTGAGGCATTTCCTGGACAGCCCTACGAATAGAGAGAGTTTTTCGAAGTCCCCCACTGTGTTAGAATCGCTGTGCTCCAGTTCCCCTCCCCAGAGTCATCTTATCTCAGGGCTCTATGCCACAATGTTTGGAGAACCTTACGCTTCGCTGAGATCGGAACATGCCTTTTGGGAGGCCGAACTGGATATGGTGATTGATGAAGCTGCCTGGGATCGAGTACATTTGTACATCCACAAGGGTTCCCTGAATGTCCATTCTCAGGAGAACGGCTACAAAATCAAAACAAGATGGTACAGAACCCCAGAGGTACTCCACAAATTCATCCCAGCGGTGTCGGATCGGTGCTGGAGGTGTGAGCGGGATCTGGGCACGTTCCTCCACATTTGGTGAACGTGCCCACTGATTCAGCCATACTGGCGTAAGGTACATGAAGTGGTGACTGAGGTATCTTCGCTTCCTTTGGAGTTTTCGCCAGCACAATACCTACTCCATCTCTCAAACATTCCCCGAGAGCCATACTATAGATCACTAGCTATGCATATGGTTAATGCTGCCAGGCTTTGCCTACCAACATGCTGGAGGTCAAAATCTCCTCCTTCCACCAAAGAATGGGTGTTGCGGGTTAATCAGATAGCAACAATGGAGGAGTTGATTTGTATCGCCCAAGACAGAATAGAGCATTTTTCAGTAACATGGGTACCTTGGCTAGAATACCGGAACTCGCAGCAATTTCAAGACCTTATCAGAGGCAATCCTTGAAAGGCGTAATAGAGGTCACTAAACTGCTCACGTCCCTGAAGGTTTACTGGGGAGAAAAGTCGGTGGCGATTCCACCCCCTCCTCATGTATTCCCCCTGTGGTGCCCCCCTCATCTTCTGCTCTCACCTCTCCCTCAATTTGCTCTCTCTCTTTATCCTGTCTCTCTCTCCTGTCCCCCCCTTTTTTATTATTATTATTATTATTATTGTTGTTTTCCTTTTCTTTTCTTGTTTGTTGTTTGGTTTTAGGTCGCAACGTTTGGGTGGTTGACTCCCGACGTAGCGGTCGGGCACTACTCTTACTTGTTACATGTCCCTTAGCACTTACAATAGCCGTAATGAGTACCTTGACTAGCGATTTTCTACCCTTGTATGAGTCCAAGGGGCCTACAGTATATTGCACTATGTCCTTCTGGATTGAGGATTCCCTGCCACTTCCAAGTTCCTTATCTGACTCCCCCCCCCCTTTTTTTTTTATTTGTTGAAACTATGTACTCATACCTTTTTGCTGTATGTTTTATAGTGCTATGTATACAATCTATGAAACATATTGAATAAAACATTTGAGGAAAAAAAAAATGATACAATTTTTTTGGAAGGTAAAAAAATAAAATAATGGCCTCTTAAAAAAAAAAAAAAAAAAAACGATTATAATCCTTTGACCTACCTCTTGACATCAGCATAATTGAATGCAACAGGGCACAGACCGCTGGCCGTCTTAGCTTGATTCAAATTCAGTTTAAAGTACCGACCTGGGACCAGAAATCAAGATGCAGATGTCTTGTCTCACAGGCCTCATAGGAGGGAAGAAGAAGAGTTAGGGGATTGGGCCTATGTGACTGCAGGAGATGTGTGGGCTTTGTGTCAAGGCATGGCCCAGAAGATGAAAGGAGGGGTTGCTGCTGAGTCTACCCCTCTGGGATACCCAGAGGCTACTGTGGGCTGATGCAACTCTGAGGAGAGCACCTACCTCAGCTGTCCAAAAGAGATTTAAGGAAGGACCAAGATCAGGATCTTCAATGCCATCTGGCTATTCAAGCCCTGAACAAGCAGGACCCTGGATTACTGTTAAAAAGCCCTGTAAACAGAGTGACAGTTTTTACACAGGGTATGAAACAGATTGCAGTTGAGGGATGGAGTGATGTATAGGCGAGGTCCTTCAAAAGATGGAGACGAGAAATGGCAGTTATTCCTTCCTGAGAAACATCGTTCAACCATTCTGACCTCTTTACATCATGATCATGGGCATTTGGGAACAGAAAGGACTGGTGTAATATGAGAAAATAGAATAGAGAGTTATTGTCACTCCTGTTTAACATGTATTCAGCGTATATTTGCAGATTCAATAGCCTTTAGAGTTGGTTTGCATTGACTTCCTGTGCTTGGAACCTGATACAGGTAGAAGAAATAGCATCCTGGTGATGACTGATCATTTCACTCCTTATGCACAGGCCTATCCTACCAAAGACCAGAAGGTGAGCACTGTGGCCAAAGTCCTTGTTGAAACGTTTTTCATGCATTATGTGTTGCCTGTCTGAATTCACTCCGATCAAGGGAGAGACTCTAACTGTTTCCCGACCAGCTGCCGCATTTATACGGTCGGTCGGCTGCGCGAGATCACGTAGCTATACGTCATCTTGCGAATCAGCTAATAGGGGCGCGTGCGATCACCGCCGGGCACGCGGTTCTGTCAGGGGGAGAAATGCTTGATCGTCTGTTCATACAATGTATGAACAGCGATCAGTAATTTCATTAAGTCAGTCCCACTGAAGGCAGTTAGAACACACACAGGGAACATAATTAACCCCTTTCTCACCCCCTAGTGTTAACCCCTTTCCTGCCAGTGTCATTTTTATAGTAATCAATGCATTTTTATAGAACTGATCGCTATAAAAATGCCAATGGTCCCAAAAATGTGTCAAATGTGTCCGAAGTGTCCGCCATAAGGTCACAGTACCAATACAAATCGCTGATCGCCGCCATTACTAGTAAAAAAAAAAATATTAATAAAAATGCCATAAAACTATGCCCTATTTTGTAGACGCTATAACTTTTGTGCCAACCAATCAATAAACGCTTATTGCAAAAAAAAAATACGAAAAATATGTAGAAGAATACGTATCGACCTAAACTGAGAGAAAAAAATGTTTTATTTTATATATTTTTGGGGATATTTATTACAGCAAGAATTAAAAAAAATGTTTTATTTTTTTTTCAAAATTGTCGCAATATGGTCTGGGGCTTAAGTGGTTAGGAGTCAACTAGTCTGTGCACCTCTGCTGGGTATAAAAAAATCCCAGGCCACGCCACACCACCTACAAGGGGATCCTCAGCTCCACTGTATCATCAATGAAAATTAGAGATATTGAAGAAGAAGAGGCAGACAGTGTAGTGGCTGTGCCCTTTTGGCTGTGGGTTGCAGAAAATGAACCTGATGCAGGGGCTATGAATGAGAAGGGAGGAGGAGTGCCAACTAAAATGCCGTCTGGAGGGACAACTGAAAAGACAAAGAGTACACGCAGATCTCTCAGCCCGAAATCTGAGATCTTTCAACATCTTTCATTGGAAGCTGATAGGATAAAAATCAAGAGTATTAGCCCAACTTCAGAGAAGGAAACTAGAGATTTGCTAAATTTTTCTCATGAACCTTTGCCTGTACCTGAAGCAAATTGCCCTGCTGAGGTTGGAGATCCTTGTATGGGTGTGGAGAATAGAGAATGTCAGATACCTCTTCCTACTCCCCTTGAAGAGGTTGAGCTTTCCTCCCCACTGCCAAGTTCTGAACCTGACGTTATGGATCTTCCTCTAGAGCCTTACAGCCCTGATCATATGAGGGGATCAACAAAGAATCCTGTTCAACCCACTGAGAAGTATTCCCCAGTTTGGTTGAGAGGAGATGTACATCCTCCCAAGAGACTCACTTATGATACTTTATGATAGAATACTCATGAACTGATTCATACTATTCAGAGGTAAGCTCCCATGCCTAACCCTTCTACTTTTAATTTGGTAGGGGGCGACTCTGTGTTCTGACCTCTGACACCAGTGGGTGGGACACGGCAATTGCCCTGGCCTGTTCAAAAACTGAGTTTGGATTAACTGAGAGTGTTTATAAATGTTTTCAGCAAAATCCAGAGGTGTGTCAATACCTGTTGAATTAGATTGTGGTTGATGTTATTATCAATTTGTTAGTAACATTTATTCCCACCAAGTTATTAGAGTGGATGTCCCTACGTCTTTGGGGACCAAAGAATTCAAGGGGGGGATAATGTAGCCAGGGATGGCTATTTTGACATTTTCTGTGTTGTTAATGTAGGGCTGGATCCCTCTATTATTTGCTGAACTCTATGTGTTAATGAAATATTTCCTGTGTGCGGATGTAAAGCAAAGCATCACGGGATGTGTAGTTCAGAATGCTGAAGTGGCTGTGCCAGCAGGACTGAGATAAAAGAACAGAATGCTGAGTTAACAGAACAGACTGCTGGGAAAGGAGATACAAGGGGCTGGCGTGGCCTAGATCAGCCTCTCTGAACACCTTTTTGACTCTGCCAGCAAGAGGTCTGTGTGACAAGTTGCTGATAATTCATGGCCTACACAGCAGGAAGCCGGACAGCTATACCCAGAGGGATCTCTGCAGACAACATCGCTTCTTCAGTACAGTGGACCGCAGGCATGGACTGGCCATAGGGACTACAGGGAGTTTCCCGGTGGGCCGATGGCTCAGTGGGCCGGTTTCAGTGACAGCCTGTCAAAGTAATGGCTGCACAGCTCGCCCTCCACTTCAAGCAGTGATGTGAGAAGAATGAGGAAAATACAGAGGAGAATAAGTGAAATAATAAGAGGTGAGTGAGGACTCCTTTTGTTATGCTACTTATGTTTTTTTGCACAATTGCGTATAGTTTGTATACTGTTTTTGTTCTTGTTTGCAAACATAAAGTGGGGCGGTCTGGATAAAGTCCAGGGCCAAATTTTGGTCTCCGTCCATCCCTGGTGGACCAGAGGGTGTTCCATGTCATCCAGAGGTCCAGAGAATTCCGGCATAGCCAATGTTATAGTTAAGGACACTGATGCTAAACATCACTCACACAGTTCTACTGGTTGTACTTGTAGTCCCACAGAAGTTAAAGTCTATGCTATAATAGACACAGCAAGCAGATACCTATGCTCAGTTTACATTATAGAGTAGCCATATCAGATGACACTTTTAGGAATGGATCATAAAGAAAATAAGTTCTCGTACCACCAGGATAAATCAAAGCTTTGCCAAATTTGCTACACTATGCCATCTTGGATTACTTTATTTACAACATAAAGAGGTTAGCTGAAGATATCTGGATTTCAAGGAATACCCCTTTACCCTTTTATCATCATTTTCCCCTCATCTGCTTTAATTGATTTGAACTGCTAAAGGGAGCCATCCTATTTGAATGTAATATTGTTCATACTGTTTTTTCCATATTGGGCAGGATTTACTGGCCTTTGAGTTGGGGAGGCAGAAAGGAGAGTTCTGACACATAAGATATAGTGTCAGGTGTCTATTCTGTTTCTGTGAATGGGTTAATATTTGTGTTCATTTACCATCAAGGGAATTCTGCACCAATATTTTGTGCTTGTTTGATAAGTTTACAAAACATAACAGTGTGTGCAGGAGTGTTTCTTACTAACAAAGTTGATATATATGTATCTTGTGTTTTTATAATATAGTAAACATATTTGAATTGTTTCTTTAATACTGTGTGAGTCTCTATTTACTACTACAGCTGGTGAGATGATCCAGTGGGCATCCTCAGGGGGGGCTGTGCTGATAATCGATCAGCACAAACCCCCCCTGTCAGAGGAGCACCCGATCTGCTCTCCTCTTCTCGTGTCTGACAGACACGAGTGAGGAAAAGTCGATTACCGACTTTTCCTGTTTACATCGTGATCAGCCGTGATTAGACATGGCTGATCACGTGGTAAAGTGTCTCAGTGAGAGACACTTTACCTAGATTGGTGTTGCGGGGTGTCAGACTGACACTCTGAAACAACGATCGCCGCGATGTGCGCCCCCGGGGGCGTGCAGCGGCTCAATATCCTGAGGACATCATATGACGTCCAGTCAGGATTAAGCAACTACTTTGTCGCCGTCAATCTGTCATTGGCGGGCGGCAAGTGGTTAAAAAAGTACCAAATCAAAATTACAAACAGATTCTACTTAACAAAAAACCTACAGTCCCTGTCCCTGTCACCGCTGGTAATGACTAGTGATGAGCGGAATACGCCATATTCGATTTTGCGATATTTCGCGAATATATAGAAGAATATTCGGGAATATTCGTTAATATCGAATATTCGTGATATTTTATCAAAAAAAAAATTGCGAAATTTCGCTAGTGCGAATGCGAAATTGATTGCGAAATTCTCGTCAACACGCGAAAACGGAGATCATTTCCTGGATTACTAAACTAATAGGCACTAAACACTAACTCTACTTACACAAACTTATATGACTAAACTAAAGCTAATTTTTTTTTTTTTTTTTTATACACAAAACACAGAAGGGCAGAGAACGCATTCGCGAATATTCGTAATACAAATATTCGCATTGCGAATATTCGGCAACATAAAAGGATCGCCTCAGCTACTCGGCCCAGGGTCTCTAATCATACCAGCAATGCTTTTAGACGTTGATGGAGATCACTAGGATGTGATCTGTTTTAAAAATAAATTTGAAAAAATACGAATATTCGCAATAGCGAATATTCACCGCGATATTCGATTTATTCGCGAATACTCGAATATGCAATATTCGTAACGAATATTCGCAATGCGAATATTCGTGAGCGACACTAGTAATGACCTGGGGAGAGGGGGGAAACCCATGCTATTTTTCTCAATGATTTTCCTTCATATTGCAGGGACCAGCCATTAAAGCCGCAAGCAGTTTTAAATTACTTTTTTTCTTATACTAATGTCATTTTGTGCAGGGACATTTTTAAACACGGGAAACATGTGCCACTTCACAGGCATACTATAGACACCCAGCAGGTACGATATTTAAAGGAATTTTTCAATTTTTTTTCACTTTAAGCATCATTAAAATCACTGCTACCGAAAAAACTTAATTTTTTAAAACTTTTTTTTGCATTGATAAATGTTCCCTGGGTCAAGACGTGGGTCCCCAAACCCGTTTTCAGACAATAACTTGCATATTATTCTTTAAAATTAGCACTTTTGAATTCGGTCTGTTCGAAGGTTCTGGTGCGAACCAAACGGGGGGGGGTGTTTGGGTCATCGGGTCATCCCTATAAGCCAGCCAAGCCTGCAGCATCGCGCTTGTGATATTGCATTTGTAACACGTTTTCCAAGCTACCTGTCTGCCCTGCTCTGCTAGATTAGATTTCCCAGCGCATGACCTCAGATCGGATAGCAACTATTCTCTGAACTATGCCTGTCTTTTACCTGTACTGTCATTGAGCTACTCTGCCTGTCTGCCAAAAACAAGTATCTACTTGCTTTGCATAGAGCGCACCTACCCCGGCATGGTAGCCAGGCACTGTAGCATTGTGTATAATAAGACCTATGGGCAACTGAGTACCGGTAGACCTGCTTGTAGTATGGAAAAGGGGGCTGCTATAGGTGAAGAACTCAGTAGCCAGCTACAATGTCTGAACACCTGTGTTAGGGGTAAGCCTGACATATGTGTTTTGATTGCTAAGCATGGGTGCCCTTGTGTGTGCTGTGGGGTCGCTGCCAAGATGGGCTATGTGTGCTGTCTCTATGTCTGCTCTGACTGTGAATGTTCTCTGCCTGTAGGGTCTTCTCCAACGGTGTGCTCTCTGGTTGTCTGTGTTTTGTTGTATTTGCATTGACAGTGTGTGCTCTCTGTGTTGTTCATTCACTGCCCTTTGAGTGTGCACTGAATATTCAGTGTGCTCTAATTTGGCTTGTATTCTGTCTCTGTGTTATATTACATGCCATTTGTGGTGTGTCTTCTGATTATTGAATCTTCTACACAAGCCCTCTATCCAAATTGTGGAAAATCCATAATTTTCCCAAGAGATTGCTATTTTCCTGAATTGAAATGAGCTCTAACGACTATTTTAAAGTAACGTGCCTGTTTATATCACAATTGCAATTGCAAAAAATTATCCTGCAGGGATCAGACCTTCCAACTATTATCTCATGTCATAATTAACATCAGGACTTTTAAAGACATTGTAACATTGCTGATTTAAAGCAAAGTGAACATTTTTCATGTGCTTCCCCACCACTTAACCACTTCCCTACCAGCCCATAGGGGAATCACGTCATGGTGATCCCCTCGCCGATGAGACAGGACGTTGCACAACGTCCTGTCTTCACGGCGTTCTAGGGCGCGCGCACGCGCCGCCGGCGGCGCGCACGCGCGCCCGCGGCACCACCCGCGATCCCGCGCGCGTGCCCGACGGCCGTGATTGCCGCCGGGCACCCGCGATTTCCGGCAATCACGGCAGGAGTGTGGATCTGTGTGTCTAAACACACAGATCCACCTCCTGTCAGCAGTGAGGAGATCGATGTGTGTTCCCAGTACAGAGGAACACACATCGATCTCCTCCCCCTGTGAGTCCCCCTCCCCCTACAGTTAGAACATACTTTAGGACACATTTTAACCCCTTCAGCGCCCCCTAGTGTTAACCCCTTCCCTGCCAGTCACATTTACACAGTAATTAGTGCAGTTTTATAGCAATAATCGCTGTGTAAATGTGAACGGTCCCAAAAACGTGTCAAAAGTGTCCGATATGTCCGCCGCAACGTCACGGTCACAAAAAAAAAAAACGCAGATCCCCGCCATTACTAGTAAAAAAATAAAAATAAAAATGCCATAAATCTATCACCTATTTTGTAGACGCTATAACTTTTGCGCAAACCAATCAATATACGATTATTGCGTTTTTTTTTTTTACCAAAAATACGTAGAATACGTATCGGTCTAAACTGAGGGGAAAAAAAGTTTTTTTAAAAAAAAATATTGTGAGATGTATTAAATAAAAAGGAAAAAATATTGTGTTTTTTTTTAAATTGTCGCTCTTCTTTTGTTTATAGCGCAAAAAATAAAAACCGCAGAGATGATCAAATACCACCAAACGAAAGCTCTATTTGTGTGGGGAAAAAAACATAATGATTTAATTTGGGTACAGTGTTGCACGACCGCGCAATTGTCATTCAAAGTGCAACAGCGCTGAAAACTAAAAATTGGTCTGGGCAGGAAGGGGGTGAAAATGCCCTGTATGGAAGGGGTTAATTTCCCTATACTTCCAAACTACCTAATTTCTCTGTTGCTAGGAGTCTAAGCCCTGTGTAAATTCAATTTTGGAGCTTATACAGGACTAATGCGTTCCTCCCCTTGCTAATGTGACAATGTTTCTGTTTGGCTACTTAGACCCAAGCACTGCATCCTGGGAAGAAATCACATGCTACCATAAAAAAAGACCAGGTATTTCCTGAAGGCACTGATAGAACACTAGAGAGTGCAGTGAGAGTATCAGGAGTTTATTTTTTATTTTTAGTTTGACAGAACCCCTTTCCCTTAATAGGCAAAGTGACCGATTCCCCTAATCCTATCATGCACCCACCCCTTTAAAAATAATAGTGTTCTAAAAGGGGTCTTACTTAGAAGAAGGTAACACAAACACATTGATTTTCCTGAGACCTCAGTCTCTCCTCTCTAGAGCTTGGTGCTGTTATAGGGTAATCTACTTGGGACCATTGTGTCTCATCTATAGGTGTATATTGTACTATTTACCTGTCTGTATACTTTGATGCATTGCCTTATACTGTATATTGGACTTATACACAAATGCGCATAAACTTAAAGGGGTTGTAAAGGTTTTTTGTTTTTTTTCTAAATATGTTTCTTTAACCACTTCCCACCCGGTCAATAAACAATTGACATCTGGAAAGTGGTTCTGTTATCCTGACTGGACATTTATTGATGGGCATCGTGGTGCAGGGTGTCAGTCTTGATAAAGAGCCTCCTGGACCACCAGGACCACCAGGGAAGGGGACAACATGTGGATGGCCAGGTATGTACCCCATGGCCATCCACATGTTAAAAAATATTCACAATAGATGCCAATCAGTGCTCACAAATAGTCACTGACTGGCAACATGGGCACAACATAGAAAACATATAAAAAAGTGATGCCCAGCAATGCCACCATCAGTATCATCAATGCCACCACTCAGCATCCATCAGTGCCACCTCTCAGTGACCATCAGTGCCCACCTATCAGTGCCCACCAGTTCCCATATGTGTCACCTATCGGTGCCACCCATAAGTACCCATCAGTGCCACCCATAAGTACCCACCAGTGCCACCTATAAGCACCCATCAGTGCCGCCAATGAGTGCCCCTGCAGTGCCGCATTCCAGCGCCGCCTATCAGTGCCGCCTATCAGTGACCATCATCAGTGCCCATCAGTGCCACCTCATCAGTGCCATCTCATTGGTGCCACCTCATCGGTACCCATCAGTGCCGCCTTATCAGTGCCCATCAGTGCAGCCATATCAGTACCGTAATTGAAGAAGAAAACTTACTTATTTACAAAAAGAATTAACAGAAAAAATATATATATTTTTTTTCAAAATTTTCTGTCTTTTTTTAGTTGTTGCGCAAAAAATAGAAATCGCAGAAGTAATCAAATACCACCAAAAGCAAGCTTTATTTCTGTGAACAAAATGATAAAAATTTCATTTGGGTACAGTGTAGCATGACCGCGCAATTGTCATTCAAATTGCGACAGTGCTGAAAGCTGAAAATTGGCCTGGACAGGAAGGTGCGTAAGTGCCTGGTATTGAAGTGGTTAAGCTAGTGTATTGTTGTTTCACTTACCATTTTCTTCGATTTCCCTTTTGTTTTTCTTTGTCTGAATTTCTCACTTCCTGTTCCTCCTCAGTAAGCTGTTCTGACTGACTTTCCACCGTTCAGATGATGGGGACAAGCTTACTGAGGAGAAACAGAAAGTGAGAAATTCAGACAAAGAAAAAAAACATTTAGAAGGGAAATCAAAGGAAACGGTAAGTGAACCAACAATGCACAAGCTTAAAGGAACCTATTTAGAAAATATAAAAAACAAACCTCTACAACCCCTTTAACCACTTCCCGACCACGCCATAGAGAAAATACTGATACAGCACGGTCTAATTGTTCTGGGAGGACGTACCTGGGACATCCTCCCAGAATCCTTCACTCGCGCGCGCCCCCTGTGCCCCCTAGAAGACCCGGTGCATCACGGATCGCGGTAAATTGTCGTTGATAGCAGCCGTTCAACACGTGATCGCTCCGTCGAATGACGGAGCAATCACTTGTAAACAAACCAGCGTCATGTGATGACGCTGGTTCCTCCTTCTCCTCTCTGTACCGATCGGTACAGTGTGAGAGGAGAGGGGGGAGAGCAGAGGCAGCAGCAGCACTGAGGGCTGGATCTGTGACAACTGCAGTCACAGATCCAGCCATCCATCCATCCCAGCTCAGCCATCCCTGCGCAATACTCTGCAATACCCCAATACTCTGCAATACCCTGCGCGATACTCTGCAACACCCCAATACTCTGCAATACCCCAATACTCTGCAATACCCCAATACTCTGCAATACCCCGTGCGATACTCTGCAATACCGCAATACTCTGCAATACCCCAATACTCTGCAATACCCCAATACTCCAATACCTTGCAATACTCCAATACCTTGCAATACGTCACCCCCTCCTGCCACCCTCCGGTGCTTTTACGATCAAAGCCAGGATATTTTTTTTTTCAGTCTTCCCAGCCTAGAGGTGAGATGTGGGGTCTTATTGACCCCCATATCTCACTGTAAAGAGGACCTGTCATGCTATATTTCTATTACAAGGGATGTTTACATTCCTTATAATAGGAATAAAAGTGATAAAAAAATGTATTTTTGGGGAAAAAAGTGTCAATCAAGTAAATAAAGTAAAATGAACAATCATTTTTTTATTTTTTTTTAAAGCACGCCTGTATCCGTGTGCTCGCATGCAGAAGCGAACGCATATGTAATTTCCACCGACATATGAAAACTGTGTTCAAGCTACACATGTGAGGTATTGCTCTGAACGTTAGATCAAGAGCAATCATCTTGGCCCTAGACCTCCTCTGTAACTAAAAACATGTAACCAATAAAAGTAATTAAACCGTCACCTATGGGGATTTTTAAGTAGCGAAGTTTGGCGCCATTCCACGAGTGTGCGCAATTTTGAAGGGTGACATGTTGGGTATCTATTTACTCGGCGTAACTTCATGTTTCACATTATGGAAAAACATTGGGCTAACTTTACTGTTTTTTTATTTTTTTTTAGCACAAAACAGTTTTTTAAAAAAACACGCGTTCAAAAAATGTCTGCGAAAATACTATGCGCGATAAAAAGTTGTAACAGCCGCCATTGTATTCTCTAGTGTCTTTGCTAAAAAAGCATATATAATGTTTTGGGTTCTATGTAATTTTCTAGCAAATAAATGATGATTTTTACATGTAGGAGAGAAATGTCAGAATTGGTCTGGGTGTTCCAGAACGCCTGGTGGCGTTCCCTGCATGTTGGGCCTCTGTATGTGGCCACACTTTGTAAAGTCTCAAACATGGGGTATTGCCGTACTCTGGAGGAATAGCAGAATGTGTTTTGGGGTGTAATTTGTGGTATGCATATGCTGTGTGTGAGAAATAACCTGCTAATATGACAGAAACAAGATTTTTTTTTTTTTTTACAGAATTTTCAGTCGTTTCTCTTTAACCACTTAAGACCCGGACCAATACGCTGGTAAATGACCCAAGGTGTTTTTGCGATTCGGCACTGCGTCACTTTAACAGACAATTGCGCGGTCGTGCGACGTGGCTCCCAAACAAAATTTGCGTCCTTTTCTTCCCACAAATAGAGCTTTCTTTTGGTGGTATTTGATCACCTCTGCGATTTTTATTTTTTGCGCTATATACAAAAATAGAGCGACATTTTTGAAAAAAAAACACTATTTTTTACTTTTTGTTAAAAAAAAATCAAATAAACTAAATTTTAGTCAAACATTTAGGCCAAAATTTATTTAGCCACATGTCTTTAGTAAAAAAAAAAAATCGCAATAAAAAAAATAGCTACCTAGCGGGAACAGCGACACTAATACAGCGATCAGAAAAATGATCGCTTAGTGACGCTGGCAATAGGGAGTGAAAGGGTTAACTAGGGCGGTGATCAGGGGGTTAAAACTTTATTAGGGGGGGTGGGGGGGCTATCCTGAACCTAACAATAACTGTTTTTTACAGTGCCTGTCACACTGACACTAAATGCAGTGATTAAATCACTGCATTCAGTAACACTGTGACAGGGGGGTGGGGGGGGCGATCACAAGGGGTTAATATGCCTATGTGAGTGTGTGTCAGTGTTGTGTTGGTGCACACTTACTTGTCATGTCTTCTCTCATCAGCAGCGCTGGGAAACAGCGCTGCGATGAGAGAATACATCATTTCCTCCTTCCTGTGTAAACACAGGAGGAGGAAGTGACAGGCTGGGAGCGCGCTCCCATTGGCTGGGAGCGATCGCGGGGGGGGCGGATATCACGGACATCCGCCCGCAGATCCCGTATCGCTCCAGGAGGTAGGGAGACCCCCGCACGCCGCGGAGGGGGTCCCGATGGGACCCCCGAACCGCACTCAGGCGGGGACGTAAATTTACGCCCTTGTGCCTGTACGAGCCATGTTGTGGCCGTATATGTGCGTGCGGGGGTCTTTAAGTGGTTAATAGCGCAAAAAAAAACAGAGGTGATCAAATACTACCAAAAGAAAGCTGTATTTGTGTGAAAAAAAGGACAACAATTTCAAATGGGTACAATGTTGTATGACTTGTTGTATGACTGAGTAATTGTCATTCAAATTGTGAGAGCACCGAAAGCTGAAAATTGGTCTGGTTAGGAAGGGGGTTTAAGTGCCCAGTGGTCAAGTGGTTAATGTGTGCTAGTCCTGTTTTTCTTTTAATTGTTGTCTGCTTGGGGATGCATGAAATTGCACCTCACTGGAACTCTGTAGCATCCACGCTGTGCTCTTCCCCTCTATTTTATTTACATTATTAGAACCCTGTACTCGGTGTGTGCAGCCTATTGTATAAGGCCGCGTACACACGGAGGGACATGTCCGCTGAAACATGTCCGACGGACCGTTTCCAGTGGACATGTCTCCTTCGGATTTTCGTCCGACGGTCTGTACACACCATCGGATGAAAATCCCCTTGGCCAGGGAACGCGGTGATGTGGCGGTGGCGTTGACGCCGCCACGTCACCAAACCCGGAAATAAAGTGCTTCCGCGCATGCGTCGAATCCATTCGACGCATGCGCGGACAGTTCTGTCCGCTGGTTAGTGTACTAACAGATGGTGTCAGTAGGACAGTGGATAGTGTCAGTCAGTAGACCAGTGTTAATAGGGCAGTGGTCTTTGTCAGTAGGGCAGAGGACAGTGTCAGTAGATCAGTGGACGGTGTCAGTATGAAGCCCTGTACACACGATTGGATATCTGATGGAATCTAACCCGATGGATTTTTTCGTCGGATATCCGATGAAGCTGACTTTCATCAGTCTTGCCTACACACCATCGGTCAAAAATCCGATCGTGTCCAAACGTGGTGACGTAAAACACTACGATGTGCTGAGAAAAATGAAGTGCAATGCTTCCGAGCATGCGTCTAGTTGATTCTGAGCATGCATGGATTTTTGACCGATGGACTTCCACACAGACAATCATTTTTTTTTCCTTTTTTTAACCATAGGAAACATTTTAAACATGTTTTATTTTTTTTCACTGATGGAAAAACAAACTGATGGGGCCCATACACGATCGGTTTGTCCGATGAAAGCGATCCATCGGTCTGTTTTCCTCAGACAAACCGATTGTGTGTACAGGGCTTTAGAAAACACACAGACATATTTGATGCTAAAAAGTGAATTTAATTTTCAAAAGATACACATTACACTTGAATTGATTATGCAATAATGTATTCCAGAGGAAAAGAGGAAAAGAATCTCCATTGAAATCCATTCATTAAACGCATTCAGGAATATATTTGGTCAAGTCTGATTGGTAACATTCGGATGTCATGCCTCCCCTTTGAAAAAAAAAAGATAATAGTTATGATAATGTAGAAATAGACCTTGTAGCTCAGTCAGGTGACATTTTGCAGCTTAATTATTGCTAATGAACAAGACAGTACCACAACTTTATGCAAATAGTTCATTTTAGTATTCGTCCAAAACATGGCAATGTCTACATCATGAAAAACAGCTATAAGGAAATCAGTTTCAAAGTTTTGTTATTTGTTTTACAAAAGCTGTCTATCAGATAATTTCCCATCCAGTTTCACTCGGTGGTGAAAGTTAAAGTAACCCTGTGGCTAAAATAATTCGTTAGAGGGGACCATTACTTAAAAGTGAAAGTACCATAATTCTCCTCTTTGTTGGAGAGGGTGTGCACTGTAGGTAATCTAATGCATATTCTACTGAACTGAACTGAAAAAATCTCAACAGTTTCCGGTGCTATATTTTTCAGATCAGAAGTAACTAGAATACTTGTATCCTCAACTCCATCTTTAGCTATTTTGATCCCTTGGACACAGATGATCACAGATCGGGGGAAAAGGGCAAATCACAGTGGCCAATCCCAATCCCATTAACTGTGTCCAGTCCCAATCACAGCTCGAGGAGAGAGGAGCCGGTAACCAGCAAGCCTGACAGGGGACAGTTGCACTGATAATCAGGGCACTGATCATCAGTACCCTGATTATCGGTGGAGTCCCAACAGAGCCAATCAGTGTAACCTATCAGTGCCGCCTATCAGTGCCCAAAAGTGCCACCTATCATTGCCGTCTCATCAGTGGTGCCTATCAGTGCCCATCAGTGAAGGATTGGCTCTGGGGAAGACAGTGGTGGAATCCATGGGCTGGAAAGTGTCTGTTTCTTAAAAGTCAGCAGCTACAGTATTTGCAGATTATTTTTAAATCTACTAAACTTCCTTATTAGGATAATCTGCTGTGCAAATTTGCATTTGAAATATTTACCTCATTCACGTTTGATATGCCTTGAACATTTTAAAAGCATTTGTTCCATTTTTGTTTTATATTATTAAATATAGAACACTATAAAATAACTTTTTGAGGAAGAAACCATGAAATATTCACCCCTTCTGCTGCCTGCACTGCTGATCTCCGCAGTGGTGAAGATAAACCTTATGGCCCAGATTCACTAAGCACAAGTGCAAATGTGTGCCCGTAAGTGCAAATTTGCACCGGCGTATCTGTGCGCCGGACCCACAAACCAACATACGCCTAAAAACTGCCCACCCTACGCCGACTGTGCCATTTCTAGCTCGGGTCATGCCTTTTAAGGCCGCTCCCGTGTGCAATGAGCGGGAGTGACGTCACGCAACTCCGGCCAGACACAGAGCCAGAGTTTGGGGCCCCGGAAAGAAGAAGGGTGAACAATGGACTCTCACTACTAGTGAAGGGTCCATTGCAGGCTTCTACTGCAGGTAAGAGTCGCATAGTAGCCATTATGATTTACCTTTGCAGGGAAACAAAAAACAAGTAACAACTATCAGGGTTTTTCTTCCTCCTTAAATGCAAACCCACATGTGGACTGCATACATGAATGTAAACAGCGATTCTGCCACACATGTGAGGCATCACTATGAACGGCAGAGTGAGGGTCATAATTTATGGTTCACCCTAAACTGATAACATGTAAAGACCTTTAAAAATGGAAAATTTGGGGTACTGTTTTTTTGCCATTTTAGGGGCACACATAATTTTAAGACTTGACATGTTTGTTAATTTTTATTTTATTTATGTATTCAAAAGGGCCTCTGCTATTAGAAAATAAACAATGTTATATATACACAACATCTCACAAAAGTGAGTACACCCCTCAGTTTTTTGTAAATATTTTTTATATCTTTTTATGTGACAACACTGAAGAAATTACACTTTGCTACAGTAGTGAGTGCCCAGCTTGTATAACAGTGACAATTTGCTGTCCCCTCAAAATAACTCAACACACAGCCATTAATGTCTAAACCGCTGACAACAAAAGTGAGTACACCACTAAGTGAAAATGCCCAATTTGGACCCAATTAGCCACTTTCCCTTCCTGGTGTCATGTGACTCGTTGGTGTTACAAGGTCTCAGGTGTGAATGGGGAGAAGGTTTGTTAAATTTGGTGTTATCACTTTCACTCTCTCATACTGGTCACTGAAAGTTCAACATGGCACCTCATGGCAAAGAACTATCTAAGGATTGGAAAAAAAGAATTATTGCCCCACATAACGATGGCATAGGCTATAAGAAGATTGCCAAGCCCCTGAGACTGAGTTGCAGCACAGTGGCCAAGACCATACAGAGGTTTAACAGGACAGGTTCCACTCAGAACAGGTCTTGTCATGGTCAGCCAAAAAAGTTGAGTGCACAGGCTCAGCATCATATCCAGAGGTTGTCTTTGGGAAATAGACCTATAAGTGCTGCCATTATTGCTGCAGAGGTTGAAGGGGGAGGGTCAGCATGTCAGTTCTCAGACCATACACCGCACACTTCATCAAATTGGTCTGCATGTCGTCCCAGAAGGAAGTCTCTTCTAAAGATGATGCACAAGAAAGCCCACAAACAGTTTGCTGAAAACAAGTACAGTAGACGAAGGACATGGATTACTGGAACCATTACCTGTGGTCTGATGAGACCAAGATAAACTTATTTGGTTCAGATGTTGTCAAGTGTGAGGCGGCAACCAGGTGTCTTGCCTACAATCAAGCATGGTGGTGGAAGTGTCATGGTCTGGGGCTGCATGAGTGCTGCTGGCACTGGGGAGCTACAGTTCATTGAGGGAATCATGAATGCCAACATGTACTGTGACATACTGAAGCAGAGTATGACCACTGCCTTGTTAAAGAATCTGAGGTTAAAGGTGATGGACTGACCAAGCATGTCTCCAGACCTAAACACTATGGAGCATCGATTAAGCATCCTCAAATGGAAGGTGGAAAAGCGCAAGGTCTCTAACATCCACCAGCTCTGTAAAGTTGTCATGGAGGGGTGTCTACTAGACTCTTGTTTGGACAGATTTAAGTGAGTTATTCCTAATGCCGCGTACACACGATCATTTTTCAGCTTGTAAAAAACCTACGTTTAAAAAAAATGTAATTCAAAATGATCGTGTGTGGGCTTCACATCATTTTTCGGGTTCTGAAAAAATTCGAACATGCTGCATTTTTTAACAACGTTTTAAACGATGAAGTTTTTCGGGTTGTAAAAAATTATCGTGTGTGGGCTAAAACGACGTGAAAAAATTGTGCATGCTCAGAAGCAAGTTATGAGACGGGAGCGCTCGTTCTGGTAAAACTAGCGTTCGGAATAGAGTAAGCACATTCATCATGCTGTAACAGACAGAAAATTGCGAATTGTCTTTTACCAACAGGAAATCGGCTAAAGCAGCCCAACGGGTGGCGTCATCCAAAATATTCCCTTTATAGTGCCATCGTACGTGTTGTACGTCACCGCGCTTAGAGCATTTTTTTTTTAACGGTCGCGTGTGGGCAACGTCATTTTAACGATGAAGTTGTAAAAAACGTTTTTTCTAGAGGCTGAAAACGTTGTTTTTTTACAAGCCAAAAAATGATCGTGTATACGCGGCATAAGAATTACAGGCCTACAATATAAAATGCCAAATTTCCATGCAAAACATTTGTACCGCTTTCAGCACCAAAAATCTGAAATAATCATACCGCCAGGGATGCAAATGGCTGTGTGTTGAGTTATTTTGAGGGGACAATATATATATATATATATAAAACCAACAATGCAAATTTTAATATGTGTGCAAAAAAATCACAAATTGCCCAATTGCCCTGGTAGTCAAGGGGTAATAAGGTAAGCACTATAATAAAGGCTCAAAACATGTGCTCACGAGAAGAAAAAGAAATGCTGTGTAAATGCCTCAAGCATTTTCACTGCTGTCACAAATAATCACTGTATTGTGTCTTGTTTTTGTATGTATGTTTAGTTCCTATGATTGTCCACTCCATCTAGTGGACATAATGCAGTATTTTTCTGATTGAGATATTTTAGGAAAATATGACATTTTAGCCACTAGATGGAGCTGACAAATATATAGTATGTTTATATATTAGATAGATATTGGTGATTATTCATGACAGCTGAGCAAATGCTTGAGGCCACAGAAAACCGTTTTTTTTTTTTTTTATAAATAGACTGTATATTGTTCCTTTAACTACTTGACCACTGGGCACTTAAACACCCTTACTAACCAGACCAATTTTCAGCTTTCGGTGAAACAGGGGAACAGGGGTGCTTTAAATTTTTATTTTATTTTTTATTGTTCATTTTACTTTATTCATTTTAGTTCGACACGTTTTTCCACAAAAATAAATGTTTTGATCACTTTTATTCCTATTACAAGGAATGTAAACATCCCTTGTAATAGGAATATAGCATGACAGGTCCTCTAACAGTGAGACTGAAAAAAACAAAACAATCCTGGCTTCGATCGCAGCGGTGAGTCGGAAGAAGCACCGGAGGGTGAAGGGAGGGGGGACGTCCGTTTTCGTCTCCCGTAAGAACGATCAAGAGGCGGAACAGCCACCATGATCATTCTTACGGTGTAGGGAATCGCCAGCTGAAAAAGATGATATCCCTGCACAAAGTCAAGGACGTTATATGACGGCCGACGGGCAGGAAGTGGTTAAAACGCATTGTTTCCCAGAGTATTTTCCGGGTATTGCAGAGTATTGGCCGGGTATTGCAGCGTATTGTGCGGGGGTATTGCAGAGTATTGTGCGGGGGTATTGCAGAGTATTGTGCGGGGGTATTGCAGAGTATTGTGCGGGGGTATTGCAGAGTATTGTGCGGGGGTATTGCAGAGTATTATGCGGGGGTATTGCAGAGTATTGTGTGGGGGAATTGCAGAGTATTGTGCGGAGGTATTGCAGAGTATTGTGCAGGGGTATTGCACAGGGGGTGTTGCAGAGTATTGCGCAGGGGGTATTGCAGAGTATTGCGCAGGGGGTATTGCAGAGTATTGCGCAGGGGGTATTGCAGAGTATTGCGCAGGGGGTATTGCAGAGTATTGCGCAAGGGGGTATTGTAGAGTATTGCGCAGGGGGTAGGGGTATTGCAGAGTACTGCACAGGGGCAGGGCTGTCTTAATGAGAGGGCACACCTGCACTTTCCCCAAAGTAGCTGGTCTTTGAGCCCACCCTCCCCTAAAATTGGGGGCCCCATGATGGCACTGAGAGTGATGGATACACATGGCAGGCTGGCAGCGGTATCCCATGCTGTGCAGAACGATACCCATTATTTCACAGCCAGCAGGTGAGGGGCAGGGCCAAAGCGCCAGTGATGCTCTGATACCACCCCATGCAGCTTGAATGCTCGGGACTCGAAGGCTGCAGGGTAGGAGGTGGAGTGGGAGCTGCTGAGTCGGCAGCACTGAGAACCCTAGTAACATTGTGGATGGTGTCATGGTGAGCCCAGCTTTCCAGCACTGTTTGGAATGCCCGGAAGGATGCTCCGTCTCCATTGTAGGGGCCCAAGAGCATTACTTTGTCCAGGGGCCCATGATGCTATTAAGACGGCCCTGCGCAGGGGGTAGGGGTAATGCAGAGTATTGTGCAGGGGGTAGGGGTATTGCAGAGTATTGCGCAGGGGTAGGGGTATTGCAGAGTATTGTGCTGGGGGTAGGGGTATTGCAGAGTATTGTGCAGGTGGTAGGGGTATTGCAGAGTATTGCACAGGGGTAGGCGTATTGCAAAGTGTTGCACAGGGGTAGGGGTATTGCAGAGTATTGCACAGGGGGTAGGGGTATTGCAGAGTATTGAGCAGGGGGTAGGGGTCTTGCAGAGTATTGCACAGGGGTAGGGGTATTGTAGAGTATTGCACAGGGGTAGGGGTATTGCAGAGTATTGCACAGGGATGGCTAAGCAGGGATGGCTGGATCTGTGACTGCAATAGTCACAGATCCAGCCCACAGCGCTGCTGACACCCGCGCTCCTCTCACACTGTACTGATCGGTACAGAGAGAGGAGGGAGGAACTGGTGTCCTGAAATGACGCCGGTTTGTTTACATGTGATCGCTCCATCATTGGATGGAGCGATCACGTGGCAAACAGCCGCTATCAGCAGCAATTTACCGTGATTCGTGATGCAGAGGACCCTGCGGTCACGGACACTCCCGCGTGCGCGCCCCAGGGGGGTCCTTCCAGAGTTAAGCAACCGCCTTGCAGATGTATTTTGCCTGTAAGGCGGTAATTAAGTGGTAAAAACATGTTAACATCAAATTAGTTACATCATTCTAAATGCGTCCAAATATTTACATGTGTTAGGCAGGCCATACACGGCCCATACATAGTTCGAATCTCAGCCGGTTCCTACTAAACTGGTCGAGATTCTAAACTTGTATGGGCAGGCTGAATGTACCAAGTTGATCGAATGAGTACAACCAGCATGCCAGGTTTTACCTGCAATTATCGCTAACGGCTGCTATAGCCGTTAGCAAAAATCACTGTCTTCTCCCGGCAGAGACGGCTTCCCCAACACTCTCCCGCCAGGAGAATACAATGGCCCAGCAGGAGGGATTCCTGCATCAACACTGTTTGTGTTGATGGGGGAATCATGCAAATTTCTTTCGCTCTGTGTATGGCCAGCCTTAGCATCAGTTAATATGCACTGAAAAAGCACATATTTGCTGCCATGTACAATGCCGAACGGCTGCATCAACTGACGCATTTTCTTTTTTTCTTTTATAGGTCTGGATTCCTGCTGATTGGACCGTTAGAATCACCAATGACAGTAAGTAATTTTCAAAACGTATGCAAATTTATTTACCTATGTCAGCATTCCATGTGTGTTGGGGCGGGGACATTTCATGCCCCTCCCTTCACATTTATGCACATTGTTCGTAGTGCACTGCACCACTGCCTAGCAATAAGTATTTTATAGTGTGTGGCTGCAACTTAGGTCAAAAACATCATTGGTTGAAGTTTTGACCTTGAGCAGAAATCAGGGGGCATGACTTTGGGCAGTGACAGGGTTGGCAACACATTTCAGTCAGACATCCGGCCAGCTATTTTTCAGCTTACTTACAATCAGGTCTGATCAGCACATCTATATTACAAAACAACAGAACCCATCAGCATTAGTGAATACCAGCCAGACCCATGGTAGTTGATGGCTTCGTTTTAGAGCTGGCTGATATTGAGGAGTTTTGTTTAAAGGATAAGTTCACCTTTCATAACATGTTACATGTTACACCCACCATATTCATATTACTGTAGCATCGGCCAAGATCCCCCCCCCCGATTTCCCGTGACAGTGGACAGTGCGGGGCTCCGCCACCGTGGCCACACAATTCATTCACAGAGTTCTGGGAATGTGAAAACTGCAGCTGTCGGCTTTTAATTCTCAGTGACCTACCAGGGTCCTTTTGAGCACTCTAGGTAGTTTATTAGTGCTTTCTGTCATTGTGTAACTGCATACTCGTACAATGTACGAACAGACAGCTTACACAGACAGTCTGCAAGAGCCCGGCATTGCCAGTGATCTGCTGATCATGCGTGCCATGCTTTGTGGGTTTATAATAAAAAAAATAAAAAAATAATGTGTATTTTTATTTAATTTACTGTACGTGCATTCATATGCAGTGTAAGAAAATAGGTTGTATTTCCCAGCAGCCCTTTTTTTATGTGTTGAGAGCTTAGCAGGGCCGATCCTAGGGTCACAAACGCCTGGGTGCAGAAATATTTCTGGCGACGCCACGTGGGTGTGGTCATCTTACAAACTTCTCCCCTTTACACATGTTTCTTTGGCAATGGCTCAAACACAGAGATGCTCCCCATAGGAGTCTTTGTTACTCTGGTATCCTCCCATGATCTCTTAACAATAAACAAAATACAGGAAGAGAATACACTAATGGAACCTGGAGCCAACGCCCCAACTCCCCCCCCCCTCCCACCGTGGATCTTTGATTTCCTACATGTTGCCTAGGTAGATCTTAACCTCTGAAAGGTTGCCTACCCCTAGTGTAGGGTAGGGTACTACTACTGCTTTGTGCTTCCATACAGTACTGAATGGGTGTTATTTATGAAAAGGCAAAATCCACTTTGCACTACAAGTGCAAAGTGCACTTTAAATTGCATTGAGGGGTTGATTAACCACTTGACCACTGGGCACTTAAACCCCCTTCCTAACCAGATCAATTTTCAGCTTTCGGTGCATACAACATTGTACCCATCTGAAATTTTGTCCTTTTTTTCACACAAATAGAGCTTTCTTTTGGTGGTATTTGATCACCTCTGCGGCTTTTATTTTTTGCGCTATAAAAGAAAAAAGACTGAAAATTCTGTAAAAATAAAAAAAAAATTCTAGTTTCTGTCATATTAGCAGCATATATATACCACAAATTACAGCTCAAAAAACATTCTGCTATTCCTCCCGAGTATGGCGATACCCCATGTGTGAGACTTTTATACAGCGTGGCCACATACAGAGGCTCAACATGCAGGGAGCATCATCAGGTGTTCTGGAGCACCCAGGCCAATTCTGACATTTCTCTCCTACATGTAAAAATCATAATTTATTTGCTAAAAAATGACATAGAAACCCAAAACATTATATATGCTTTTTTTTTTCAAAGACCCTAGAGAATACAATGGCGGTCGTTGCAACTTTTTATCTTGCACAGTATTTTCGCAGCAATTTTTTGAACGCGTGTTTTTAAAAAAAAACAGTTTTGTGCTTAAAAAAAACAACTGTAAAGTTAGCCCATACTATGAAAGATGAAGTTACGCCGAGTAAATAGATACCCAACATGTCACCCTTCAAAATTGCACACGCTCGTGGAATTGCGTCAAACTTTGCTACTTAAAAATCCCCATAGGCGACGTATTGCGAGGTATTGGAGTATTGGGGTATTGTGGAGTATTGGGGTATTGTGAAGTATTAAGGGTATTGCGAAGTATGGGGGGTATTGCAGAGTATGGGGGGTATTGCAGAGTATGGGGGGTATTGCAGAGAATGGGGGGTATTGCAAAGTATTGCGCAGGGAGGAATGGCTGGATCTGTGACTGAAATTGTCACAGATCCAGCCCTCAGTGCTGCTGCTGCCACCCGCTCCCCCCCCCCCCCCCTCTCCTCTCACACTGTACCGAACGGTACAGAGAGGAGAGGGAGGAACCGGCATCATTTGACGGAGCCGGTTTGTTTGCAATTGATCGCTCCGTCATTTGACGGAGCGATCACGTGGTAAATGGCCACTATCAGCGGCAATTTACCACGATCCGTGATGCACCGGGTCTTCTAGACCCGGCGCTCACGGATGATTCCAGGAGCGCGCCCCTGGGGGCGCGCGAGAGGAGGATTCTGGAAGGACGTCCCAGGGACGTCCTCCCAGAACAACCCCACCGCGCTGTAGACATATTTTCTCTATAGCACGGTGGGAAAGTGGTTAACTAAAGGCAAATCTACTTTACACTACAAGTGCTCAGCAAGTTCACTTGAAAGTGGACTGAAAGTGCACTTTGAAATGCAATCGCTGTAGATCTAATGGCAAAATCTGAAATAAGGGAAAGCTCTGTTAATTTTATCATCCAGTCATGTGCAAGCTAAAATGCTGTCCCCCTTAGATCTACAGGGACTGCACTCCCAAGTGGATTTTAAGTCCAATTGGCCTTTGTTTTTGTTTTTTTCTCAAAAAGGATGTTTATTGGCACACATGATAATAAACAGAAGAGTTAGTTACATACATACAGATGCAGAAAACAGACATTCCCAATTGTCTTTTGTAATTAACCCCCCCCCCCCCCAGTTCATTTATTAGTAGAAAAGAAACTGTGAGCTGTTAGTCAATTAGGTGGTCTGGGTTAATTTTTACCTTAGTTATATCTATACTTACCAAGCAGTAACTCCCTCTGTGATCAAGATTTTGTAAGCACATTGAACGTCATTGCGAAAAGTAGGATCCCCTAAATCTAAAAAGAATAAAAAAAATAAAATGTAAACACCAACATTGCAAGCATAGCCAAACTTATGTTTGGCGACACATATATGATATTTTTATAAAAAATGTAATATAAATATGGCATTTGGAAAATGTTAGCTGGCGACTGCCTATAAAAAGGTATAAAGCCAACCTTTGGGGATGTTATTGGCAGATAATCAGTCTTTTGTTCTCATAAATTTATCAGTTTCTGTTGTCAGAATTAGGGATGAGCTTCATATTCGAGTCGAACTCACATTCGACTCGAACATCGTATGTTCGTCGAATTACGAAAGTTTTGGGCCAATAATGGCTCAGGGGGTTTAGTACACGTCCCACACTATATAATGCTGCCTGGAAGTCGGCCTTGTGTAGTGTGTTGGTGGTTTACAGAGAGAGACAGAGAGAGAGAGAGTGTCATTTTTTAGAGTTAGAGCAGGCAGGCAGGCTAGTCAGTTAGAGTTACAGTGTGTAGAGGATATACTGTATATGCATTCTAGGTGTTGTATATATATTTATACACTGTATTGAGTTTAGATAGATTTGCTCTTCCTAATTTACTGACAGGCAGGCGATTGTGCTAGCTGCAGTATTTTCACGTGGTGTACTGTCTGTCCTCTGTACAGTGTGCACCTAAAGCTACGTCAATAGATTTTCTGGTGTTTCTCATATTAATTCTTAAAGGCAGTAGAGCTGCACGATTCTGGGAAAAATGAGAATCCCGATTCTTTTTCTTAGGCCTCGTACACACGAGTAAATCTGTCTGCTGGAAACGGTCTGCTAGACCGTTTCAGCAGACAGATTAGATCGTGTGTACAGGCAAACAGACGGATTTGGCCACCTGACAGATTTCAAAGCATGCTTTGAAATCTGTCGGCTGAGAACCCGTCCGCCCGACATGTCTGCTGGTTAGTATGCTAACCAGCAGACATGTCTTCTCGCACACGCGCCGAATGATTTTGACGCATGCGCGGAAGTGTTTTACTTCCTGGTGCGGTGACGTGGCGGCGTCAACGTCACCGCCACGTCACCGACACGTCAGCGCGCTGTCTGCTGCCGGAGATTTTGGTTTGCTCGTGTGTACACGCGAGCAAACCAAAATCCAAGCAGACAGATCTGTTCAAATCGGTCGGTCCAACCGATTTGAACAGATAGATTGCCTCGTGTGTACGAGGCCTTAGAATGAAGATCACAATTCTCAAAATAATGCATGGTGCTTTTGTTAGCATGCATTTTGTGATTTATTTTATTTTATTTACACACACATTATATATATACCAGTTCAAAATTACAAACAGATTATACTTAACAACAAACCTACAGTGTCGTCTTGTTTGCACCGACTGTATACTGCTGTTCAAAGTATATAGGTCCAAAGGGGCTGGTAATGACCTGGGGGGGGGACCCATGCTATTTTTCTCATTGATTTTCATGCATATTGCAGGGAACAGACATTAAATTAAAGCTGCAGGCAGTTTTAAATGACTTTTTTCTTATAGTGACACCCAGCAGGTATGATATTTAAAGGAATTTTTTCATTTTTCTTTTCACTTTAACCACTTCCCGCCCGGCCAATAGCCGATTTACGGCAGGGAAGTGGTTATGAAATCGTGACTAGACGTTCTCAAACGTCTAGCACGATTTCATTCCGCACGCGCCCGTGCGGGCGCGCAGCGCGGCGATCGGTGATGCGGGGTGTCAGTCAGACACCCTGCACCTCCGATCTCGGTAACGAGTCTCCGGCGGAGCCTCGTTACCACGTGATCAGCCGTGTCCAATCACGGCTGATCACGATGTAAACAGGAAGAGCCGCCGACGGCTCTTCCTCACTCGCGTCTGACAGACGCATGTAGAGGAGAGCCGATCAGCGGCTCTCCTGACAGGGGGGGTTCGCGCTGATTGTTTATCAGCGCAGCCCCCCCTCGGATCGCCACACTAGACCACCAGGGTAATAAAAAAAAATAAAAAAAAAAAATACAAATAAAATGACAAAAAAAAAAAAAAAAAATGACAAAAAAATAAAATGACAAAAAAAAAAAGGGGGGCAGTAAAAAAAAATGATGCCAATCAGTGCCCACACATGGGCACTGATTGGCAACATTGATCCATCAGTGCCACCCCTCAGTGATCATCAGTGCCACCCCAGTGTCTGTCAGTGCCACCCCACAGTGCCAATCCATGCCCAGTGCCCACCTATCAGTGCCCACCTGTGCCACCTATCAGTGCCCACCGGTGCCACCTATCAGTGCCCACCTGTGCCACCTATCAGTGCCCACCTGTGCCGCCTATGAGTGCCCACCTGTGCCGCCTATGAGTGCCCACCTGTGCCGCCTATGAGTGCCCAGTGCTGCCTATGAGTGCCCATCAGTGCCGCCCATGAGTGCCCATCAGTGCCGCCCATGAGTGCCCATCAGTGCCCAATACCAGCGCCGCCTATCAGTGCCCATCAGTGCTACCTAATCGGTGCCCATCAGAACTACCTCATCGGTGCCCATCAGTGCCACCTCATCGGTGCCCATCAGTGCCACCATATCAGTGCCCATAATTGAAAGAGAAAACATACTCATTTACAAAAAAATTAACAGAAAAAAATAAAAACTTTATTTTTTTTTCAAAATCTTCGCTCTATTTTTAGTTGTTGCACAAAAAAAAAAAAACGCAGAGGTGATCAAATACCACCAAAAGAAAGCTCTATTTGTGGGGAAAAAAGGACGCCAATTTTGTTTGGGTGCAGTGTAGCATGACCGCGCAATTGTCATTCAAATTGCGACAGTGCTGAAAGCTGAAAATTGGCTTGGGCGGGAAGGTGCGTAAGTGCCTGGTATGGAAGTGGTTAAGCATCATTAAAATCACTGCTTCAGAAAAAACAATAGTTTTTAAAACTTTTTTTTCCATTGATACATGTTCCCTGGGGCAAGACCCGGGTTCTTAAACCAGTTTTACGACAATAACCTGCCTATTAGCCTTTAAAATTAGCACTTTTGAATTTGAACGTTCGAGTCCCATAGACTTCAATGGGGTTCTAAAAGTTTGCCGAACGTTCGGTCCGTTCGACTGTTCTAGTGCCAACCGAACGGGGGGGGGGGGGGTGTGTTCAGCGTAACTCTAGTCAGAATATTGCCAGCATATTAGATACTACAAAGTCAGCCTCTGGAACAGGTTCTGCACTGTCATAATCAGTAAATAGCAACTGATCATAATTCCAACACAACCTCCTGGGGCACCAATTGTGGAGACTAGCCTGATACCCAACAGCACCAGACTGGTACCGAGTGAGGCATAACATTTATTTATTTATTTTTGATCATTCAGTATAAAATGCTAGATAAGTAACTATCCAAGCAAATTCAAATGAAGAGATTCACATACAGGAGCATGCACTAACAGCTCTGCAATGTCTGCTCTTTTGTTTATTTTAATTTGCTCACAATATTTCTTTAAAGTTAAAAAGCAACAGTTCAATGGCTTTAACACCTCCAAACCAGGGGAGGGAATGGATGGCAAATAGGGATGAGGTTCAGGCTCGTCTACCATGGGTTGGTGATGAATCTCTGGGAAACTTTGCAGACTTGCTGCCAGAATTAAGGAACAACTTATAATAAAACCCATAGGCCTTTGCCCTTTCAGTCAAAAGAGCCAATCATCTGCTGTAATGGATACAGGCATGGGTGTTGCAGACAGTTCTGTATAATTAGAGATACTGCTCCTTTTTTTCCTTTTTAATTTTGGCAGCATTACATTCATCCATGACAGCTTGACATTGTTTGACAATAGCTTGCTGTAAGCTCTACAAGTGGCCAGAATTTAAGACCAAGATTGCCCCCCATAGACTTCAATGGGGTAAGCCAAAAAGATCACTGACTTTGAACCTAGAAAAGTACTCGCAGACTCTTTGTGAATGTAACCTAGGCAGATTCAATTATACCTAATAGCAAAAGTGATTTTTAAATGGGCACAGGTATGTTTTCATTGTACTAACACAAATGATGTGTAGCACTACCCCTGGAGGAGCTGCTGGTTTGTTTTGGGTGGCACATTTATGTTGTGGCTCTCTGAATTCCTAGGGGTGAATGGTGCATATAGCAGTAGAAATGGAATGTCCGCAACAAGTGTCTTTTCTGTGCTCTTTATTACCCAGCCGGGTAAAAACAATGAACTTGTGGTGAAAGGATAGAGTTGAAGGAAGAAGGAGAACAGCAGATTCAGGCGTAGTATAGGGAAACAGTCCTGCTCAGGGCCGATCCACCCTATACGCTAACTATGCAAGCTGCGTAGGGCCCCGAGTAATACTTTGGGCCCCAGATTTTCCCCCGCAGCCGCCGTCACCGCCGCTAGAGGTCCACTCCGCCGGATGCCATTTTTTTGTAGACCAAATAATAGGAATTGAGCTGGGATCACTACTGAGGTAGGCATTGATACATGTACTAAGAGGGGTACTGGGAGGGGTACTGAGACAGGCACTGAGACAGGTACAGGTAGGAGTAATGAGAAGGTACTGGGAGGGGTGATGGGAGGAATAATGAGAGGGTTACTTGGAGAGAAACTATGAGGGGTACTGAGACAGGTACTGAGAGGGGTACTGGGATCACTACTAAGAAAAGGGCATTGATATATGTACTGAGAGGGGTACTAAGAGGGGTGCTGAACAGGCATTGAGACAGATACAGGGAGGATTAGTGAGAGCAGTACTGGTATAGGAGGAATAATGAGAGGGGTACTTGGAGAGAAACTATGAGGGGTACTGAGACAGGTACTGAGAGGGGTACTGGGATCACTACTGAGAAGGGCATTGATATATGTACTGAGAGAGGTACTAAGAGGGGTGCTGAACAGGCACTGAGACCTGAGACTGAGACTGAGAGTGTAAGGAAGGACTCCGCTGGGATTGCCTGGTGTAAGAGGGACTCCGCTGGGAATGCCTGGTGTAAAAGGGACTCCACTGGGAATGTCTGGTGTAAGTGGGACTCCGCTGGGAATGCCTGGTGTAAGGGTGACTCCGCTGGGAATGCCTGGTGTTAGGGGGGGCTCCGCTGGGAATGCCTGGTGTAAGGGGGGCTCCGCGGGGAATGCCCAGTGTAAGGGGGGCTCCGCTTGGAATGCCTGGTGTAAGGGGGGATCTGCTGGGAATGCCTGGTGTAAGGGGGGCTCCGCTAGGAATACCTGGTGTAAGGGGGGCTCCGCTGGGGATACCTGATGTAAGGAGGGACTCCGCTGGCAATGCCTGATGTAATAAGGGACTTGGGGCTTCCACCGATTCTGCATTTTGGTGAGTTGAATAATTTAATTCTATATTACAATGTAATAATCAATAATGTGCTTCAATCATCCTGACACCATAACAACCATGGTGCTGGGATGATTGAAGCACTAACACTAGGGGCCAGATTCAGGAACAGTTAGGCTGGCAGATCCAGTGATCCGCCAGCCTAACTGTCACTTTGAGCCGGCGTTTCTGTTTTCTGTAACCAGAAAACAAGAAACGCCGGGTTGAAGGTCCGATGCGATCAGCGTAACTGAGTTTCGCCATCGCATCGTTACTTCAACTTAAAAATGGCGCCGGGGCGTTCCCGCCGATTTACGCTCCAAAAATATGTTAATGAGCGGAAATCGGCAATTCACGATAGAATTCCGGCGCGACGCAATGACGGTACGACGTTTCCGGAAGGGATACGCGGCGCGAAGATATACCTACATGGGGTTGGAGTATCCTATGTTAGGTATAGGCGTCGTCATCGTGTCGGGAAAAAAAAAAATCACGCCGCTTGCGTAAAAAGTTCATGAATGGGAATGTGACGTCATTGACGTTCATTCACAGAATTTGGAGCATGCGCACGGGGATGTTTTGACACTCGACGCATGCGCAGTACGTTCGTGGCGGGATCGCGCTTCGTTTAAATACTACACGCCCCGTACCCGCCCAATTTGAATTCCGCCGGCTCATTTGCGATGCGCTGCCGCAACTTTAGGAGCAAGTGCTTCATGAATAACAGCACTTGCTCCTAAAATTTCTGCAGCGTAACGTAAATGAGAAGCGTTACTCTGGAGCAAAGATGCTCCCATCTACCTGAATCTGGCCCTAGGTGTTTGGAAGATCTTTATCTGCTGATTTGTTAAACTTTCTGGAATACACAGATTTCTATTGTGGTGTAGGATCTGGGCCTGCTGTCTCTCCATCCCTCTTTCTTCCTTTCTCTGACGCTTTTTTCTATCTCTCCCGCTTTTTTCTATCTCTTCTGCTTTTTTCTTTCTCTCCCTTTTTCTTTCTCTCCCTTTTTTCTTTCTCTCTCTCTTTCTTTCTCTCCCTCTTTCTTTCTCTCCCTCATTCTTTCTCTCTCTCTCTCCATCCCTCATTCATCTCAGACTCTAACCACAACCCCAGCCACGCCTATGTAAGCCACACCCACCATTTACCATAAATACGGCCATTTTTCACCACCATAGAGGGCCCCTAAGCAGAATTTTGCTTAGGGCCCCAGGGAGGTCAGGATCGGCACTGGTCCTGCTCCCACATGTAACATTTTTTTGTGCCACTCCTGCCTGAGTGGGCTTAGCGTACCCAGACAGGCCTCTCTCACTGACCTGGCAGCCGGAGTATAGCTCGAACCTTTTTGAGGAAAAGTCTCTGCCACAGACCCTCCTGGAATGAACTTGAACTTGAGGAAAAGTCTCTGCCACAGACCCTCCTGGAATGAACTCAGGGAGAACCTCTGCCACAGGCCCTCACTGATTGCAATTATGGAGACGATCCTCCTTGAAAGAATTACGCCTGGATCTCCTTCAGATAGTTGCTCAGCTACCGACTGACAGGTGATCAATCCTTCAGTGTCCAGCTACCTTGATCCCCGGTGGTTTGTCGAGATCCTTTTGGATCGTCAGCCTCTCATTGGCTCTCCTCAGATAGACTCCGCACCTAACAGCAATACCACTTGGGATCTTCTAGAATGGGAACCCATTCAACCACTGGGATCCCGCCACAGCTCAAATGCTCCGGACCAACATGGTCCCGGAATCAGGAACACCATATGGGACGCACGTCCCAGCCAGGTAGGTCATAACTCCGGGGCACCGTGATGTGGTTGCCCTAAGTAGTGACAGAGGAATCACTACTTCTGTCAGCTCAATTCTTGAAGTGGCAGGGAGGGAAAAAGAGACTAGAGGAAGTGTGGGTTGTGTTCTCTCTTCCCCTCCTCCTTATAAGATTGTACATAATGGGGGGGGGGGGGCGCACACAATTTGGCATCTTTGCCCTGAGCACCTGATGATATTATAGAAAGAGAAAATCAAGCAGGCATTTAATGCACCTGGAAGTATGGAATAGGAGCAACAAAGCTGGTACATCAATATGCTATTCTTTTACAGGCTGGGGTCAGTTTTGAAATGACAGGGTTCATTTAAACATGATACACCATAATAGAATTTGAGGATTTCTATGAAATCTTTACACATTGAACAAGAAATAGTGAGGTGAAATATGGCCGTTCAGTTGACTAAGTGTATGGCTGATGTGGTTTGGCTGGCAACACATTTTATGGCTGTGAAAATGCCACTGTTTTTACTTACCTGCACAATTAACGTTGCATTTGTTTGGTCCAGGGCTTCTAGGATCAAAACACCAACCTCGGCTAATCGCAAAGTGTCCATAATGATCTTGTGGCCTAGATATAGGGGCTAGCTCAGTGAATAGGCACATCACTGGAAGGAAACAAAATACAGGTGTACAATTGTTCATGAATGGCACATGCCAGACAAAATAATACATTAAAGAATAAGTACAATTAAAAAAAAAAGAAAAATTAAACACTTTCTCGCCCCATGACTTCAGAATGCCTATCCTACACAGATCACAGCACGTTTGTCCTGAATTGTGTTACCACAGTGATTGTTATATTTTATGAAAAGCACAAGTAAGGTTATTAGAATTATAAAAAAAACAAATATGGTGCCTATAGAAGGTAAAAAGCTCATCATAGTGGTCTTGTGGATAGAAGATACTGCTGTGATGTGCTTGTCACATATTTAGAAGGAAACTAAATACAGGTTTACAGTTGTCCTTGATAGCTATGCTCCTCACAGATATAATATACTCCAGAAAAATACAATAGAACATCTGGAAATCCCATATAAACCAATGCCATCCTCACCTACCTTCTAAGACACAAAGAACTTCTAATCAAACTAAAGCTTAATTTTAAAATGGCTGATTGAGCTGCAATTTATGCTTATGGTTTAAATTGCCATGTGTCCTTTTGGATGGTAACTTGATGCGATCTGTGAAAAAGCTGAAGTTAAAGAGTGGATGGCTTCTACAAATGCATAATGATCCTAAACACACCTCAAAATCCACAGGGGTTTGCATCAAGAGGCGTAAACTGAAGGTTTTGCCATGGCCTTCACAATCTCCTGACCTCAACATAATTAAAATCTATGGATAGAAGAATTTAAAAGAGCGGTGCGTGACAGACAGCCCAGAAATCTCAAAGAACTGAAAGACTTTTCTAAGGAAGAATGGGCAAAGATACCTCAAACAAGAATTGAAAGACTCTTGGCTGGCTACAAAAAGTGTTTACAAGCTGTGATACTTGCCAAAGGGGGCGGGCAGTACAAGATATTAACTGTGCAGGGTGCCCAAACTTTTGCAGACGCCATTTTTTTGTTTTCTGTCATTTTGAAAGTGTAAATGATAGAAATAAAATCTAACGTTTTTTGACATATTATAAGATGTCTAATCTGTAATTTGATGCCTTTTGGAGATTTTTCTATCTTTCCTTGATTTCGTTATGCACATTAATACAAATTTTTATCTGAGGTGCTCAAACTTTCGATTGCCACTGTAAATGACCAGAGGTGTCCTTTTATATGTGCTCCATACTGTTCTCATTTTACATGACAATCTTTCCAATGTTCTACCCAGTAGAAGCTCATGAACCATACAAAAAGAAAATATGCATATTAATAGATCAAACAATTAAATAAAGCAACTAAAGTCCATTACATGTTGCCTTCTCATTGGAGTCATAATTATTCATTGTTTTGTACAACGTACACGTATCATCGGCAAAACTGCCAATTGCCAGAGATAACAGGAGAAGTGCACAGATAGCCTTCATCTTGAGAGTGATGAAAATGGCACTAGAACTATTCCTAAATATATGTAAGCCGAAACTGAGGTGACAATACGCTGTGTATAGGCCAAGAAAAACAATAGGGACAGGCCCCTAAGGTAACAGAAGGTCATGGTATTGTTTTAAGTTTGTTGTAATAATTTAGGTACACTTTGTTTTACAAGCAGAACAGAATACAGTGTATTTGTAAGTTAAACAAAAAAAAGAAAAACAATATGTTGGTGGTTGCCTTTACTTAATGTTATTTTTCCTAATGGGATTATGTGTTGGTGGGGTTAATCTAAAGTCACTAAAAAAGAAAACCTCCATCACTCCAGGAGGCGTGAAGGATCAGATAAGCTGCAATTTCTTTTCTCTGGAGCATATTTATCAGTAGTGTCATAGGACATTTTTGGAATATTGAGGGCCAGATCCACGAAGCATTACGACAGCATATCTCCAGATACGCCACCATAATTTCAAATTTGCGCCAGCGTTTCTTTGTTTTGTATCCACAAAACAAGATACGCTGGAATTACGCTTAGATACGACTGACGTAAGTTTATTACGACGTCGTATCTTAGTTGCATATTTAGGCTGGACGCTAGGGGCTTCTTCCATTGAATTTCCGCGTAAAATATGCAAATGAGATAGATACGCCGATCCATGAACGTACGTATGCCCGGCGCATTTTTTACGTTGTTTGCATTAGTCGTTTTCCGGCGTAAAGTTACCCCTGCTGTATAGAGGCGTATGCAATGTTAAGTATGGACGTCGAGCCAGCATCGGATTTTTCGTCGTTCACGTTGTTTGCGTAAACCGTTCGCGAATAGGGATTTGCGTAAGTTACGTTCATGTCGTTTTTATTGACTATTTGCGACGTGATTTCGCGCATGCGCACTGGAATATCTCCACGGACGGCGCATGGGCCGTTCAAAAAAAACGTGGGGTCATGATGATTTACATTTAATCACGCCCACATCTAACTGATTTGAATTGTGCGGCCTTACGCCACAACAATTACACTACGCCGCCGTAACTTACAGCGGAAAGTCTTTGTGGATATGGATACGCCGTAGTGTAACTTAGATAAGCTACGCCAGCAGGACTTCTTTGTGGATCTGGCCCCGAGTATCTTACTCACTCCCAAAGTACACAGGATGTGTGTAGAGATTTTTAGTGGGACTGCGACATTGAGGCAGACAGATCGGACACCTTTGACACTTTTTTGGGGCCAGTGACATTTATACAGTGCTATAAAATGTACTGATTACTGTATAAATGACACTTGCAGGGAAGGGGTAACACTAGGGGGCAATCAAAGGTTTAAATGTGTTCCCTGGGAGGTGTTTATAACTGTGGGGGTAGGGGACTGAGTGGGAGTACAGAGAGATCGCTGTCCCTGATCACTAGGAACAGACGATCACTCTGTCAGAATGGGGATCTGTTTATTTATATTGACAGATCCCTGTTTCGGCTCTCTTTGGAGCGATTGCGGGTGGCCGATTACATGCATCAGCTCCCCCCTGCGCACTATAGCTGTTAAAGGGACCGACGTACAGCTACGGCGATTTGCGGGAATGACCCAACCTGCCGAATTATGACCACAGTATGACGAACAAATAATACCAAAAAATAGCTCTATTTGTGGGGGGGCATAAATTTATTTGGGTGCAGTGTCGCATGACCCCACATTTATCAGTTAAATTGACGCCGTTCGGTATCACAAATTCTTACGGTCCTGAAGTTGTTAATTTATCTTTTTATTTGTAGTTTGTCGTATTAAAGCGGAGTTCCACCCTTAAAATCACTTTTTTTCATTACATCCAGCATACTGGTGTCAGCGCCAGTATGCTGTTTTTTTATTTTTTTAATGCGCGTACTTACTTTATATCAAATCATTGAATTTCAGGCGCACCGCGGAATGTCGCCGCTATAAGGCTATTTTCGGCGCCTGCGCAGTCAGCTCCTGGGTCTGTGCGCAGGCGCCGAGTAAAAGCCGAATGCTAATCGGCTGTTTCTGGAAGGTATGACGCCTTATAGCGGTGACATTCCGCGGTGCGCCTGGAATTCAATGATTTGATATAAAGTAAGTACGCGCATTAAAAAAAAAAAAAACAGCATACTGGCGCTGACGCCAGTATGCTGGATGTAATGAAAAAAAGTGATTTTAAGGGTGGAACTCCGCTTTAAGTTCATTTGTAAGGTATTGCTTTTTATATTTGTTAAATAGATACTAACATAATGTTACAGAAGGATGCTTTTTAACACACAAAGCATCAATTGTTAATTGTTCAATTCACTGAAAACAACTGGTGACCTTTTTAGGTATCTCCTTGTTCTTACTTCAGGCTATGGAGTATTGTTGGATGTTTGTAGGTACATGACAAAAAACGGAATGCATTAACTAAGCTGAAAGCATCCTGGACCTCTGGTATACCATTGCCTACGGAATACTGAATCACTAGTTGTACATAGACTTAAAGCTGAACTCTAGAGAAATATAAAAGACCCACATTAATGTAGCTTTGTAATCATTACATCATGACCTCCAGTCACTGCACAGTAAAGATAGAGTGTGACAAGAAGAAACAGCACAAGAAAACAGTCAGCTTATGTGCTGACAAGAAGCATGCAGATAGAATGAGAAAAGCAGAGTGACAGAGACAAATTCTGTCAGATGTATGGCATTGTTGGATAGGTATAGATAAGAATCTGTTTTATTAATGCTGGATTAGGGCTTAGCATTAACATGACCCGATTGATGTGAGGGCACCAACTTGACCTCATTGTGATCTGATCATGCTGATACTAAGCCCTAATTCAGGCTACAATGATTATGTATTCCTAATACTATTACACAGTATTACTCTAGCCCAGTTCAGTTCCTTCAAAACACATTGGCTGGATCTGGCATTTCTGTTCAAATAAGCAATTCAAACAAAACAAAGCAAAAATACCGTATTTTTTTTGTGTTTTTTTTTAGGGTTTTTTGGTTTGTTTTTATTAGGCTGTAATAGTCATCAGGTTTTATTGATGACACTATCCATGTCGGGAAGGAAGCGGAGATGAGTCTGTCCATTAGGGATAAAATCACTGGGCCAGATTTACGTACATTGGCGCATTTTTTGACCGGAGTAGCGCACCTCCTTTACGTTAGACCGGCGCAATGTAGAGGCCAGTACCGTATCCTCGTATTTGCGCAGAATTTGCGCCGGGCAACGTAATTTCCGAGGCGTAAGGCAGAGTAATTCAAATTGGGAAGGACGTGGGCGTGTTACATTTAAATGAGCCGTGACCCCATGCAAATGAAGGGCCGGGCGGATTGCGCATGCGCACATGAAGCAGACCATGGTCAGCACCTCTCTGCGCATGCTCACAACTTGGCACGGCGCAATCAGTGAAATTGGACCTAGGCTCAGTCAACTTAGTGAGCTACGCAGAGAGCTTAAATAGACAGAGACAAATGCACTTCCTTTGCAAAAGTACATCCCTTTGTATCCCTCCCTATACAGCAAGGTGCTTTTGTTCTGTTGTCTGTTCGCGTTTGTCGGTTTGTGACTTGTGTTTGATATATTTCTTGACTGTTTAGTATAGTGTTTTTGATAGTGGTTTTCAGAGTGTTGTTTGGTGACTGTTTTTGATACTTTTTTGCTGTCTGCTTTTTGGTGTTTGTTTTTTGGTGTTTGTTTTTTGGTGTCTGATTTTTGTTGTCTGCTTTTTGGTGTCTGATTTTTGGTGATTGTTTTGGTTCCAGTTTGTGGGAACATGAGTGAAAGGAAGCGAAAGCTAAATTTTTCTTTAGGGGAGAAGGCAATTCTTGCCAGGGCCATTACACAATATGGCCGGTTCCTGCACGGCCCGGAGAGTGCCAACACCACCCCGGCCAGGAAGGCACAGATATTGCAGCAAATTACGGACTAGGTAAACACATTTGGGGGGGAGACCCGCACACGCCAGGGGGTCGCCAAGAAGATCAATGATCTCCGGCGTGTGGTCCGTGGGAAGCTGGCCAAGATTGCCGCCCATGCCAGGGGCACTGGAGGGGGCCCGCCATGCCCTGTTAGGCTGACTGAGGATGAGCGTGCGGTGGCCCAGACCTTCAACAGGCAGCAAGTGGAGGGGCTGCCTGGCTTTGACTCCAGTCATGAGGCCGTGAGGTCAGGTAAGTTTTTTTTCTTTTCGATCTGTGTGTAGCATGTGTGGGGGGGGAGGGAATATGTGCCAAGTGTGTGGATCCTCCAACCTGTGAATGTTTTGTGTCATCCACAGATGTGCAGGAGGGTGCTGGGCCATCTGGCCTGACCGCACCATCCCCAGGACAACAGCCTGATGAGGACCCCCAGACAAGGCCGAGTCCTCTGAGGAGGTGGAGTTTGAGTTGGAGGAGGAGGGCTTGTCAGGGAATGGCCTGTTTATTTTGGAGGAGTCTTCCCCTTTGACTGGCAGCAGCCAGGCCTCCATCAGGGGTAGCCCCTCCCACTCCTCCCCCAACAGGGCTCCTTCTCCTCCCCAAGCCACAAGCCTCATCTGGGGGCAGGAAGGCGACCCAGAAGACCAGGGGGTGGCGGAGGTTCTGCCTGCCAACCTGAGAAGGTACCAGGCCCTTCAGACCCGCCATCTAGGACAGGTCAGCCAGACTTTGGTGCAGATGGAGGAGAGCCTGTCCTCCATAAAGGATACGCTTGGGGACATGGCCTGCAACTCCCTGGCCCTGATCAATTGCCTAAATGAACACCAAATAACACCAGGCGTACCACATGTGAGGCCCTCGGTCAGGATGTGAGGGCCCTCACCCAGGCTATCCAGGCCAATATGGCAAAAATAAATACTGGCCTGACCAGAATTGCCGTGGCCATGGAGGGCAGGCCGCCAGGTGGGCAGAGACCAGGGGATGCTCCTCCTTCCCCGGATTACCCCCCCCCCCCCCCAAGAGTCGGTGTGTGTTTAACGTGCAAAGATGCCTAATGTTAGCTGTCTCCTGGCTGCTCTTCCCTCAGAAGACGGGGTAGCCTCGGTTAGGGAGGGATTGTCTGGTTCGGGGGTCAGGTCATCACGTATGTCAATCTCCAGGCCCTTTCTCACTGCGAAGTTGTGCAGCATGCAACATGCACCGATGACCTGGCACACAAAGTTTGGGGAATACAACAGGGTACCCCCAGACTTATCCAGGCATCGGAAACCTGACTTCAGGAGGCCAAAGGTGCGCTCCACGACTGCACGGGTTTGGGCGTGGGCTTAATTTTATCTTTCCTCTCCTGGGGTTTGGGGGTTCCCGATAGGAGTCATGAGATGGGGTCCCAGTGCATATGCAGAGTCACCTGGAAGGGAAAAGACAGGAGGATGTTAGTAGTGCATGTGCCCCTTGTGATTTCTGCATCATGGGGGGGGACAGTCAAGCCTGACTCTCATGTCACTCACCAACCAGCCAGCTGTCCCCATACATGTTCTGTTCTAATTCCATTGGGATGGGGCTTTGATTGTATATGTAGCTTTCATGGCTGGATCCGGGGTGTTTGGCACGGACCTGCCATATGAGGCCTTGGGCATCGACTATCACCTGTACGTTGATGGAATGCCAATGCTTCCAATTGCGGTATATGTGCTCTGTCTCACGGGGGGGCTGGAGTGCCACATGTGTGCAATCAATGGCCCCCACGGTGCGTGGGAATCTGGCAATTCTGTAGAAATCTGTCATTGCCTTCAGCCGCAGGTCCTCCTGGGTGGGTTTGATGATTTGGTTGGCAATGCGTCTGAGAATTGCAGGGATAACCTGGTGCACACTTCTGCTCATGGAGGATTGTGAAATCCCAGCCACCACTACACTTGTTCTTTGAAAAGAGCCACTGGCAAGGAAATGGAGTGTTGCCAGGACCTTGACCAGTGGCTGCACTGCATGTGAGCGGTGTGTTGGGCTGGTGATGTCCTCCTGCAGGGTTGTGGTTAATTCCATGATGGAAGCAGGGGTGAATCTGAAGATGCGAGACACCTCAGAATCACTCATGCCAAAGAGGTCTATGCGTGTGCGGTATATCCTCTCCCATGCCCTCCTCCTTCTGCGCTCCTCTAAAGTCAGTAGTATAGCTATGAGCATGGATGCCCCTGGCATGGTGGCATACAGATTGTTGTCCTGCAAGTGTAGCTGCTCAGCTCGTCCCTAACAGTGTTGCTTTAGCTGACATGTAGACGGATTGTCTAATTTTTAGAAAA